>SJOL01007009.1:0-145237 GCA_004794785.1 Opisthorchis felineus
GAGGCCCTCTCGCCCCATGTTGTGGATGGAATCAATTTTTTGTCCGATGATGGTCAGATGTCTGAGATTGTGGCTCTCTGCTGGTGGCTACTGACCGCCTGATTCTTCTGTGTCCACGGTTGTTTGTAAGTGTTTGCCGTTGGGTGCGTTATTCGAGCGTTTATGCTAAAATTTCTTATTGGTCAGTAACAGTTGATGGTTAGCGCACAAATGGATGAGTCTCTCTTCGTTGCTGTGTGGCGCGCATGTTCACTGAATCGACCCCGTAAATGTGATTCCAAGGAGTTCAGACGACTGACTTGGGCATTTATATCGCCCGCAATGATAACATTTCATCGCTCCTTGCTTGACAAATAAGCCCGAATAGCTCTCGATAGAAAGTATCGTTCTCAGCATCAGAACAGCATTTCTTTGGGGCATATGCCGACACTGCACACAGGCACCATTTTTATGTCGAGAGGCATTGAGCTTGGTTGAGCTGGTCAACCGGACGTCGCAAAGATGACTGTTCACCGGGATCCAATCCAGAAAAGCGCGTCCAGCTCTGGGGCGGGTTGTACCTCTTACACGATACACTCCACAAGTCATCGCTTATGAATCACTGGACACACGGAGGGAGAAGTGCGAAAGTTCTGAGTTCGTACTTGGTGTTTTGAGATGCATACCCACGCTTGGGTCTTGTATGCATGTTTCGGAGGCACAGCATACATCATTTTTAAGGGATTATGAAGTTACATTGAGCATTGTCTGTTTGCCAATTTGACACAGAGTACGGACATTGAACTCTCCTATGTAGAAATGATCTCTTAGATTTAGCAAGATGTTATTTTGTTTATTGTTAATAAACAATAATAATTCAAGTACACTCGATTGCCATTCGGAGTGAAAACTGCGCCAGTAATCTTCCAGCAGATTATGGACACGAGGCTGCGTAATCTGACCGGAGTTGCCGCATTTCTTGACGACATTATCGTCGTGGGGGCCACTATAGAAGACCTTCTGAATCGGTTGGACGCTGTCCTCCAATGGATAAATAACTATAGGTTCCGGCTAAAGAAAGAAAAGTGTAAGATTCTATGGAGTTCTATCAAGCACCTTGGTTTTATCATCGACAAAAACGGCCGTCGACCCGACCCGTCCAAT
Source organism: Opisthorchis felineus (assembly GCA_004794785.1). NCBI lineage: Eukaryota > Metazoa > Platyhelminthes > Trematoda > Opisthorchiida > Opisthorchiidae > Opisthorchis > Opisthorchis felineus. The sequence goes on from SJOL01007009.1 coordinate 1,144, forward strand.
ATTGACACAATTACAAAAATACCCACCACCATCGAATGTTGCTGAATTCAAGTCTTTTTGGGGTTGATTAGCTACTACAACGCCTTCCCGCCAGTTATGTATCGTTTGCGTGAACCCTTCAACCAGCTTTTAACCAAGGGATTTCGGTGGGGTTGGTCACGCTGCTGTCAGCTTGTATTCGAAGGAGTGAAGAGGCTGTTTCAGTCTGAACTTCTACTCACGCACTTCAACCCCCAACTGAGAATCGTCCTCATAACTGACGCATCGAACCGTGGGGTTGGCGCAGTCATAGCTCACACATTCCCTGATGGTACGCGAAGTGTGTTCGCTCACGCCGCAAGATCACTGGATGCAACTGAACGGAATACGGTCACACTGAGAAAGGAGCGCTGGCCATCATTTTTGGGGTGAAGTTCTACAAAATGCTTTTCGGTCGACACTTCACGCTTGTGACGGATCACTGACCACTGTAGGCTATATTTGGTTACAAGACAGGTATCCCCGTCTACACAGCCAGCCGCCTGCAACGGTGGGGTACGATTCCTCTTGGCTACACTTTTACCATAAAGTATGCCTCAACCGAGGAAATTGGGTAACCAATGCGCTAACGCTCCTAATTGCTTCTCATGAGTTGGAAGCAAAAGATACCGTCATAGCAACCGTTGCCGTCGAACCGGAGATCCGTGCTGTGGAGACCATGAACCAACTACCAGTGACTTTTGACACAGTCCGCGATGCCACCAGAAATGACAGCAATGGAGTACCATCAATCCAGCTAGCCAACAACCTGTTCATCGGGAGAACTCCGGCAATTTTTTCAGCGACGGAGTTCACTATCTGTTGTCAGTGGCTGTCTTCTCTTTGGTGACCGGATCATCGTTCCCTCCAAACTTCACCACTGGGTCCTAGCACAGTTCCACAATGAACATCCAGGGATAAGCCGCATGAAGACCCTCACTCGCAGCTATGTACATTAACTCGGTATGGATGAACACATGGCGCAGGTATGTCGGAGTTATTTCCGATGCGCAGCTGCCCAGAAGTTACCCAACCGACAGTCGCCGCAGCCTTGGCCACAACCAGAAAAACCATGGTCGCGCATCCATGTGGATTTTGCCGGACCAATTAACGGACAAAGCTTCCTCATCGTTGTCAATGCATTCAGTATGTGGCCCGAAGTCCTTCTTATGTCTGAGGCAACAACGATGGCAACCATCACTAAACTGCGGCATTTGTTTTCAATATTCGGTATTCCGGAAACTATTGTGTCCGACAATTTTACTCAGGTCACATCTCATCAGTTTATGAATTCTTTCGGAGACACGGCATCACACATGTTACTTCCCCTCAATTCCACCCCCAATCCAGCGGTCAAGCTGAACGGTTCGTGGATACCTTTGAACGAGCACTGACAAACTTAGAAGGGGAAGGGACCATGGCAGAGGTCTCGGATACGTTCCTGTTGAATTATAGAGCAACTCCTAATCCACAGTCCCCAGACGGTCGCTCTCTAGCAGAGGGTATGATGAACAGACGGTTGAGTCTTACCCATGACGCTATCCTGCCAACACTTACGTGTTTTCAATCACCGACAGGAGGGAAACCAACGTTCAGGCCTGGAAAACGTGTGCTTGTCAGGGACTATCGCCCCGGGCACCGAAGATGGACTGTTGGAGTCGTCCTCAAAAGAATCGGTCAGGTGATTTACAGCGTCCAAGTGGGATCATTGGTATGGAAACGACATGTCAATCAGCTACGGCCGACTGAGTGCCCTTTCCAAAACGAACGACGAACAGTTACTAGACCTCAAACTGTTGCTCGAAACCTTTGGTCTCCCAAGACCAGTACCAATAGCCACTGCTTCACATTTATCGCTCAAGACAGATCCACTGCTGCATCCGAGACGCCATGCCGGTCGCGCTAGGAAAGGTCTGGAACCATTTCAACTTGATCCGCGCCGACAATCTTACGTCGAACGGCCAAAAGGGAGAGATGTCAGGAAAGTCAGATTCCTAAATATTACCCTAGAATACCCGAAACCTACTGAGACCTCAAACTCCATTAAACACCGATCAGACAGCCTTGGATCAAGGTCAAACAGGGCCCTTAAACATACAGTGCGAGGCCGTTGTACCTGCACGCACTCGCTTGTTTGCAATAAAGCTGATCTGTTCCTTGTCAGCGAGTCTTTTTCTGGCACTAGACGCAAGAGCGTGAACAGCAGTCAGGTATAACAGACACTTTAGTTTTCAATGTATTTCGACAGTAATTGAGTATTGCCTTGGAGGTCACGGTCAATCACTAGGCGATCGAAGTGTGCGAATTTCAAAGCCGACCTCATGCAACCCGCCCTTCCTTGGGGGAAGGTAACAGCGCTGATTTAACATTAAGTTGGCTTCCAACCAAGAAACAACTTTTCCTAAATCAACGTGCGCGCTGTTTGCACAACAAATCAGTGCCAATCGTGTAATTAGGAGGCAACCCAACGTGGACCAAGGTGTCTTACAATATAAGACCGGAGCATTGTAGTTTACGCTCAGATAGATGTTATATCATAATCTAACATTTTCCCTTGGATACGTAGTGAAGCCACTGCTATGTAGTTATTACAAGCATGGTAGTTCTGATTGGAGACCGAAACGTCCAATTTGGTGAGCTTTCGACGGATGATGAGCGACTGCGTAGTACGTCTTGTGCCCGCCGGAGTAACAAAGAGAATAATGGCAGGCTGATGAGCGAATAAAGCATTCACGAATTATCTTCAAGCACAAAAGTTCAATCATATATGTCGCCTGAAAAACGTATTTTTTGCGTCTTTCGTCGATGAAAAATGTATGTACACAATTTCCACAATGAGAACCTCCAAACAATTAGAAGGCGTCCATGCGGAGATTCGAACCCGAGCAGTCAAGATGCAGGCCTGCGAATGCAACTACTGGACTGTCCGGGCCCAATGTCTAAACCAACACTAATATTTTATGCCATAATTCTTCAGAGATAACGGTGCAATGTGAATGACTGTCGTGCATTTCGAAACAACCACATTAGTAGATATCAGCTACCATCTAGAATTTATATAAACGTAATCAAGTAGGGAGCGCACCATAATGTATCTTCAGGTGATGACAAAAAGTTTGGAAGCCAGTTGTCAAGCTCGGCAAATAGGTCAGCAGCCACTTGGTCAGCATCCAGAAAACGCACTGAAGCTATCAACGCTTTGACATATTGCCAATAACGTGTGTATACGTCCACGATCACCCCAGTCCTAGGGAAGCACTGGCCATTTTCGGACATAACTGCTTAAACTTCTTTACCATCCGTAAACGGATTCATCCTTTGAGGCGAAGTGCGCCACAGACATGAAAAACCAATGGTCATCAAAAGTTTCATAAATTCAAACGATCAAACTAACCGCAGAAGAAGTTATTCACTCCAAACCGTGGCTGAGGATCCCACTGGATAATCTGGCCGATCGAGTGTCAGTAGTACTGGTTGAAAGACAGCAGACAAATATGAGATGAGCAGACAAAACCAATGGTTTTTCGCGCATCACTGGGTTATTTTGCTCCAATCGTTGAGGTTGTATGGACCGGATCACGGTAAGTATGAAATTTAGTTCAGAGTGTTGATGTGTACAAAGGGCTTACTTGAATGTGTTAGTTTTTCTTTGCTTGGTCATTTGTTTGATAATTCATCTGCCCCATAAGAATGATGAACATTAGTTTTTCTCGTTAAACATTTCTAACATCTATCAACGCGAGCACGTACACCGTCAAGCATTGATGGTCTGTATTATAGTTTAGTGTTTGAATTTACTTGTCCTATTAACCGCAGGTGGTGCGTCAACCGTCGCTGAAAATATCTGTCCACCTGTTAGCACGCATAGCCTGGAAGGGCAGAGCAAAACAGGGATGCCAGATGTTGGTGAGTTTCACTGGAATAGGTTTTAAATTTTTGATATACATTCGTTGATCCAATTTAAAAGGTTTGATTTGTGGGCTGTGCTTGTGTGAACTTTAATAACTACAGACAACAGGATGATTTTCGTTCAAACAAACCTGATTTTAACCATCTATTTCAGTTTGTTGCATGTTCAGAACAACAGTTCGCTTGATGGAATGGACTTTCAAGATCATTGTCCCAGCCCGTTCGGCGCTCTTCCATTTGAAGCATTCGCCCAGACAAAAAATCTGTCAAAACGCTACACAACGGTGCACAACCACCTTATTCTTAATGTGGACCAAGGTGGAGGGAGATGGGAGGTTCTGTTAAAATAACATGGACTGGGCTTTTTCTAATTCGGTAGGTGGTGTGTCTATTACATAACGTAGTAGGCATTTATCTAAGTTATTGAGGCAAATAAACCGACTGTACTCAAGAAATACACTCATTTGCAAATCAATTTGGTTTTGCGAGAGACTCACCTGGAACCCAGCTGAGTCTCTCGTTTGTGATGTTTCCAATTTGGGTTCAAGTAGAACATAAGGTTGACGAAAACTCGGGGACTGCGCCTGCCTGATGAGCCCCAAAAAGGGCAAAACCGGTCGTGGGCTGTCGAAGAAGTTTCAGCAACCTTATGAGTAGTACATTGCGCAAAACCGACTGTACTGTTTTGCTCTAGTACACTCCTACAGTCTGGAGAATGTTTGGTAAGAAACCAAAGGAACCAGGTCTATATTATTTTAGATTGCCAGCGCCACCGGGCCGAACGACTAATTTCAGCATTCGATCAAAACAACATTCCGTCTGTGAAGAATCAGCACGAAATGAAAATACTTCCTTAGAGTCAGCAGAAACTCGTCGTGCTACGGTGTATTGTTTTTTATGGACGGTCCTGTGATTGTAGATACACGTGCCGGTATAAAAAACTGAGCAACACCAGAATTTCTTAATGTTTGGTTGGGTTGCAATGCTCAAGGGAACAAGTATACATTTTTGTCATTTTTCGGAATTGATTTTTTCACTGTGTGTCTTATCACCTGAGCTAGATAAAGGATTCACCGGACAAGAGTTTTAATCAATAGTTTGATGTAGATTGTTGTGTTATTCTTGTGCCTGTCTTGTTTCAATAAAGGATTCAAACACGATAATCTTATTGGTCACACTGAATTCCTTGGTTGGTAAGTGTGCGCTGCTGGGCCACTCTGAGTGTTTGCTTCACGTGTATACTCCAGTTGTTTGGGCTGTCTACACCGGATAATTAAGTGAAAATGCGTATTGCCAACGGAAGCGGTCGTAGTGCCTTTTCATGAAAGCTAGTGTAGGATCCTAATGCAGATACTCTAGGCAAGGTTCGTCACTAAAACGCCCGTATCTAATAATGTTTAATGATGGGTTGCTTGACAAGTTCTCCTTCCAGCAAGAGGAACGGGTAATTTCTGTTTTTGTTGTGGGGGGGGATTGCGGTGTATGTCGTGTTCACATTCACATCACTCTCGTTGTCCAGCGGGTCTCAAGCGTCTGTGGCGACACCTGACTGGGAACTCCTGACAGGCGGGTCAATCGATCGTCACAACCAGGACATTTACTGGGTCGTCGCTCGAGGATTCGATCGTACCAATCGTATCTCTCAAGCGTGAACACGTTCGCCTGTTCATATCTGACAATTCAGGTGCGTCCAACGTGCGCAGGTGGTCTAGTGGTAACCCTCTTGCCTCGCATGTCAGATGTCGTGAGTTCAAGCCCCGGTACGGCCATACATAGGATATGAACTGCTAATGTGCTTCAATTAAGATCGAAACTCGAGTTCAGTGCTTTCCCCCTTTGATGTGGACTCATCCGAATAATCAGGCCAGGACAGGAGGACGACTGTTTAAATGAGTGGTGTGAATGTGGAAAATTTGCGTTTTATTTCTAAGTTGTTTGTCTGTTAGTTACCGTCACCTACCGAAAATTTCCTGACACTTGGCGCTTTAAAGTTATGTATGAATTGATTATATGAGTTCGATTTTATTGCCAATTTTTGGACCTACCCATCTGAACAACCCAGGTTGCGCGTCATCAGCTGTTAGAAAAGTGTGTCCTCCTGGTAGTACAGACAAGCCGGAAGAGCGGTGCAGTGAGAATCTACAGGAAATCGGTAAGTATCTGTGTGCGTTCGTTTCTAATTGTTGCTTCGTGGTCGTTTGCATTTTTCTTAAATTTGCAAGTTAGAGCTGGATATGAAAGCACCTATGAAAACAACTATATTTGTTCACATAGTAATAAATTCTATCAACCGATGTTCCAGTTGCAAGGATAGTTGATCTTTACTTAACACGGAGAGCATGTACGTAAAATAGATAAATAGACTGGGAAGCCTAACTTGGACTAACCTGGAACCGCGAATAAAGTTCACCTTATGAAGAGGTGGGTTCGTGGTTTTTATTCAAAGAAATTTGTCTTGGCTAGAGTAATTCTCAAAGGAATGACACCTAAGAAAGTATGTGTTATAGTTTTATCTCTCAGACTGAGTTTCATATGCTTAAATATATAGATACGCGAACACCTTAGTTTTATGGACTACCAAAGACCCATAAACCCAATTCACCTATTCGTCCAAGTTCAGCTGTGAACGGTTCACCTTATCATCAAATAGATAAATCTCTTGTAGGTATTCTTGGACCCGCCAGAATAATTCTCACAAAACACTGTTTGAAATGCACTTATGAATTTGCACCGTACCCAGAGCACGTTGATATCTGTCAAAAAATCATGTGTTCATTTGACGCGCAGTCACTGTACTAGTGTTTCCTTAATGAAACTGGATTTCGTAGGCAGTCATCTGGAATTTCATCCAGGTCAAACAGTCTCCCCGTCCTCATTCTTAAAGACCACATTTCACTGTGTACTAAGAAGGTGAAGTTTTACTTCCATGAGACTAGCTAGGAGCAGGTTGATGATCTCGCCTTGGGGAACCCCTTGGGAGCAACACTAGCTGATATTCTCATGGCCAGACTTGAGCAGCCAGCAGTGAAAGACAGGGTGAAAACTAACTCTCTGTTTTGAACACTCACCATCAAAACATTTTATTCACCCACAAATGTGAGCAGGGTAGCAAACCTCCTTTTTTAGACGTTTTGATCACCAGAAATACCGACGGTACTATGTCTTACTCTGTATATCGGAAACCTACGTGGCATGGACAATAGCTAAGCTCTACGAGTTTCTGTTCCCGTTACGGCATAAACGTGCGTTGATGCTTTGCTCCATAGAGTTAGGCAGACCTACACCTTGGATACACCCGCAGAGGAAATTGGATTGCTGAAAGATGTACTGCTGTCAAATAACCACCTTGAATTTTTCATTGGAAAGAATCTGGCTCCGAGTGCTAAATCGAGAGTGTCACTCACATCATTGAAAAGGATCATTTTCGTTCATGTTCCTTATACGGTTGATCATGCTTTCAGCCTATCTGAACGGACACTAAACGTATCGCTGCACCAGAATCACAATGCAGTACAGTTGTGTGCGAATGTATACATACGGGGTATGCAACCGGCGGCAATCAAAATGCGAACTTCAGTTTTATCTACACTTCATTGCACTTATCAGTCCACCTGTATTTGCAGTGATACGTATATCGATAGAACTGACAGGAACCTCGAAATACGTGCAGGGGGGCACGTGCCCAGAATATTCCGCACCATGTCAGCTCACTCTAATCCAATGCTGGTCGAATCCAGGGTCAAGAAGTCGATCGCTCATCAACTGATCGATATAGGTCACAGAGTTGAACTCAACTCATCGTTCCAAGATTTAGCAAGAAGCAAGCGGTTACTGAAGTTCAAGATCCTTGGGGCCACATTGATTGGTTGTTTTACACGTTTTGCGGCGGAGGAGAGTGCACGGAATGCATTCATCCTGCAGCCGTTTTGGTCTCCTTGCCTTGTTCAAATATTTTTGTACCATTGTTTATTTGACAAAACTTTATTCTGTTGATTGAGCGGTTTACTAAATCCTGAAAATATGTTTGCGGATGGGTACTGATTGAAGGTGCTGGGAGCTGGCCCCATGTGAAGTCAGCTGATGACAATAATTTGATGCAGGGGATTCTTTCTGCTGTTGAAATTTGAAGAGCGGCGGAGTTGGTGCCCGTGGACATTGCTGCGAATAGCGTCTGATGCTGTGCAAAGTTTGTATTATCGCTGTGGAGTGGAATGCTGTATCGGCCCGCATCTCCAACCGAAGTGATGCGTTGTCCATACATAATCGAGTAGGTCGACGCAAATTAAGGTGCAGAATGAGAACCAACTGGGCATTCGAACCCTATAGCGAGTACCACAAAATCAAAAGCTGATCGCTACTCACTTGCGGGCAGTTACAGTGAAGCTGCAATACTGTCGCAATTAATCATCAATGGTTGTTAGAGTCAGTGAGGTCATCTGAGTTGTTGGTCGCGCTAGATTCAAAGTCAAACCCCTTAACGGAGGAATATTTTACAACATCATGTAATGATAAAATAATACTGAAAATTGAGTAATCGCTAACATTCACGAAGATGAAGAATCACATATTCTTGTTGAGTTGAGTTAATGCTCAGAAATATGAAAGCAAAGTTTGGCCATGACTTGGCCTAATTTTTGTGTCAGCGAACCAGCCAGTTCACGTCGCAAAACATGCTGATGTGGTGTGTGCTGCGCTTCGAGCAGAAGAAAATTAAAAAAATGAGTTTCACACGCAACTTTGTTTTTAATGTTTTTTATTGGTGCGGTAGCGAGTCCAATACCAAACGATGAACGTTCTGTGTGAGGAAGTTTGGACACGGGTATTTTTAAAAGGGTCCCTTGTCCAGCTGCTAGATCTTGTAAATACAGGAAACGAAACAATATGGTTGGAGCCACCAGCGTGTGCTTGTGAGAGATTCTAAAAAGAAAATATTTGTGTGAGATGCAGAAGAGGTTTTCTCGAGCGATAACACCTCAAATCGGATTGAGGCTCTGCCCAAGAACACCAAAGTTTAGAACAAGACAAACAAATAGTTAACAAATCGATGCACGCTAACATAAGTAAATTTGGAGGAAAGAAAGATGGTGCAGTATTCTGGTGGGCAAGTTTTGGGGGAACTGGTTTGCTCAGTTTGGTTAAGGTACATAGAGAAGTTAACAGTCTGAAGTTGTTGATGACAGTTTTGGGTGAAACGGAGTAGCTTGTTTAGAAGAGTTAAGACGCCACTGAGGTTCACTAGAAAGGACAACTGAACTTAAAAAACGCTAAAGTTCAACATCCACCGATGTCACAGTGCGCAAGATTATCAGCAAACTTTCACTCGGAAAAAGATTTACTCATTATGAGTAAAATCACGTGAGATATGTTGTCGGCACAGAGCTTCAGTGTCTGGAGCAAACTACCACCAAAGCCCTGGAGCTTTGACGGAAAGATCTAACTAGACACCTCAAACAACTCTGAGACAAAAGTGGTAATGCAACTGCCAGCGTCTGACCGGAAGATGGACGAACAGTGAAATTGTTTATATGTGCCAAACACCAACAGACTGCACAAGCCAAAAGCATGACAGAATGTTACCACCTGCCCTGGACGTAGATGCTAAATCGACACTAAACAGTAGGAATATGAGACAAGGGCCAATGACCAACAATAGATATTCGCCGACAAACAACTTGTGCGTGATGGCGCGGTGCAACTACGGTAGATATGTGTGCGCGTGTGAGTGTCATGACTGTCCTGCATCAAAAATACTTTAACACGTATGACTTTAAACAACACTAATCAGCAGGCGTTCGCTGGTTAAAATGTGGATAAAACATATAAGCCCCATCACGGCAAACTGAGTTAGGATTCTTTAGGGTGCATGGTGAGCAGAAGGAAGTTCAGTGTTTAGCCGATCTAAATGAAAAGTGATAGAGCAAAAAGACATGTTCTATGTCTTGCAATGTCAAACGTCCTCCTAGTAATCCACACTACCAGTACAGAGCTTGAGTTGATGATTTCCCTCCCTATTCGCATGCATAAATCATTGGCTTGGCTCCTCATTCCAAGTTCCAGAATTTTTCTTTCTGTTTATACCGGTGCTTTCCTTTTTACCTACCTGACCGATCACTTCCAACGAACAATACCGAGGCACAAAAGAAAAGAGACTATCGATACGCTTCAACAAGTCATCAGTTAACCTCGATTCGGGTGTCGAACTAGGTCACAAAATCCTGATATGTGGGTTCATCTCGTGTGCTGAGAAAGCGGATGGGGTGAGAAAACTCCACTTGTACTCTATCGAGCACTATCGAGGTAAACTAACCGATATATGGATTACGGGGGTGAGGTAGGATGAGCTACTAGTCCGTTAAAAGTGTACAGTGTGCTCAGACGAACATCTTCCAGTGTATCACCGCCGGAGCTAATTCCTACAGAAGAAAGGTAGATCAAACTGGTTCGTTAAGTTTTCCCTCCCTACAGACAACACTTTTCTTGATGGGTGAAGGTGATCGATCTGTCTATCATTGTTGTGTTTCGCTAACCACTTCACTCATAGAAGGTGCCACATGTCAAAACTCTTGTTACCAAAAGTTGTATCTCAGTCAGTCATTTTCGGGAAGTGTGCAAATCGGACGTTAATAGATTAACCGACAGAAGTGGTGTAATAGAAACCTTTATGTCAATGAAGCCACGGTTTTTGCACAGAGTTACTGTAAGGGTGTAATGCAGTGCTTATGATCGCTATTTCGCCGATGCGAACAGTAAGATCAAGAGGCATTTGACGATGATGATGATGGGCAGAAGCACAGTTTGTTGTGAAAGGAAAGACACTGGCTGGGTTTCTACCCGAGCGAGTTTGTCACAAATGAAATCAGCATATTTAATGATTGGCTGCTGACTATATTCAGGTAAACATTGGAAAGACACCACAGTCTCCAGAGTCTCTGACGTAGTGTGACTTCTCCAACATGCAAATTACTCTGTTTGATGGAATATTTAAATCTCGTGTGAGGGTTGCAGACTGTGCAATACACCCTCGTTCAGTGAGCCAATTTGGAGAGATTTGTAGCTCATGAATTCTATACGAAACTTGTCTGAATATGTGCGCAGTGTTTGGGATTGTTAGTGTGGATGCGGTCTTGAAATTCAGATGTACCTTTCTTGGTAGTTACTCCATCCAAGCGACGATTTAGCACAGTCCCACGCTTTTTGTTACAGGGGAATTCGAGCCATAGACGTTGCTCGGCCACAAATTTTAATCACCAGAAGGATAGAACCTTGTCTTTTAAAACCAGCCGGAAATTGTCTACTGGCATTCAATTCGGTGATACAACTGATGTAATATGCACCCTTGAAAACTTGTGTTGACTTGTGACGTCTTCCAGAATGGGCGCTTCTCTGGCTTACAATGCGCGATAGATGAGTCATTTAGGCTTTATATCAAAGCAATGAGCTGCTTTGTCAATGACCTCTTATCAACAATGAATTAACAGCCACACATTTTTGTATTGTTCTTACCTGCGTTATCGTTAGGCCATAATGTTGCTCTTTTCCACGCATTCAGCCGACTGTGGTGAGTGTCAGGAAAATTTGAGTATTTTTGATGCGTTTTCTCGGATTTCTTCATGTTTTGATGACAACCCAGAAAAAACCAAAAGGTAAGGGTAAGCATAATGAACACACCACCAGAGGTCATAAAACGCCCTTGGCCACTGGAGGTAGGTGGAATTAAAGATAACTATAGGAAAACAGACGTCTGATTGTTTGTGCCGAACAACATGAGTGATTTCACGTGTGGCTTCCACACATTTCTCCAAAATGGCGGGAGATTTTGCATAACTGTAGAAAATGAAATGGTTATTTGGCCGAAATTTCCTCACACAATAAATTGGGCCACTTCTTCGGTCATACAGCCTAGCTCCTCTTCCCAGGTAGTTTTCAAATGTCAAATTCATGCTCTTATTACAAAGCTAGTCACTTTTTTTGGTAGATTATGAACCACACAAGTAACTGCACTTTGCAATGTGCACGAGTAAAACGGCGGTACATAGTAAGTGAGGGAAGGTTGTTCATTTTCCTGCGTATGCAGGCTAGATGCATATCGTCATCATTCTATCACCATAACTGTTTGTTATAAGTTTATTTATGGTTACACTCACAGTTACCCGATGCCAGCAGAATCAACCATCGAACGACGGCAAACAGAATCTTTCTGGTAAGACTCCATTATCCATTATTTTGCTTGATAAGGTTAGCTAATTTAAAAAAAACAGGGGTAGTAATTGTCTACGTTCACAGTGCCGGGGACGAAATAGCAGCTGTCTCTTTATCACTGTTCTATATATTGCCCGCAGAGCACAGTACAGTGGCTGTCAGCCCTCAATGGGGATTTCATGGCAAGGGTTTTCACGAGTTCGCGGGAAATAAAAACCCCAGATTTCAAGGGCTGGTTATTAAAATATTGATCGCCACTCTGAGTCGTATTATGCTTAATCCTTTGCCTCTGTTAATTTGGCGTCAACTTTTGTTTTTGTCGCCCGTGGTCCACCAAAAATTTTCCGTTGTGGATGACGGGTACGCGTGTACTGACAAAATGAGAAGCATTTCAGCCGGCCTGAGATAGTCCGTAAAGTGCCACATGAATTAATGTTGCAAAACGACAGATTTTATTTTGTGTGCGCGCAAGAGAAGCCAGAGCCAAGTGATGTGAAGAGATAAATAACTTTAGGCACCCATGGAGTGCGTTCTAATACCACTAGGTTCGTCTTGGGGCTCACACGTTCCATACGTGTGAGGACTTATCACGATCTTATCCATTAATATCAGTCTCTTCACGACACCTGCTGATACCGATGCTGGAAGGTATAATAATGCCCAGTTGATTTTTTAACACCGCTCCGCTTAGAACGAAGCTATCGACACCACAGAGATTGGTCAACTAACAGCGTAGGGAGTGCTGACATACTTCTCTTTCCTCGACTAATGGTTTGTGTGTCAGGTCTGCCTACAGCATGGCTCTAATGCTAGTTCTCCTGGGAGGGGTAATCTATCTAATGTTGAGGCCATCCGGTGCAAGTTCACTCTATTTATTTGATACACGACTCACCTTGTGCGTTTTAGTAGTAATTGGGCCGTTGTGTATGGGACCTATGTGGAGGAACGTTAAGTCATTTGATCCTCGCGGAATACAAGCGATGGACAGGATATCACAATTATAACCACGGAAGTTGAGAAAGTGGTTGCGGGCGTTATTCCTGAGGCTAACAGTCTTCGGAAAAGCAACCAAATATGGGGTTCATCCTCATTGTTATCACCTTAATATTTTCAGGCTTTAAAATCTAGCATCTTTAATTTAAATGAGTGACGTAGCATACTAATTTTTCTTTTTTTTCATATAAAAAATACAGATTCATCACCGTCAATGACTCAAATTGAAACGGAACTGCTGCACACTTTGGAGAGGCAACAGACAAGTAAGTTACAGGGTCGCCCCACGAGGCAACCTAGCAAGCGAGCACAAATTTCGATAGTAAAAAACAGTTTACGTCTTACATCCGATTATTTACGGTGTTCAGAAGAAAAATCAATCGGACAGTATCGCAGTATGCTTTTCAAACAAACGCTTAGGTCACTGCGTTTGTGGAAAATTCTCAGTAGTTCATAAAGAGTTTGATACATCGCAATAAACCGCATTGCAATTGGGGGTTAGACTGACGGGGACGAGATGGCTCAGTGGTTAGAGCGCGAATTTACTGACCATGGCTCGTGGTTCGAACCCGACCTCTGTATCTCGATTTTTCCTGTTTGGGCTTGGGCAACCTGGCAGTATTCCAGCCTTCGTGCTTCGTTCCGGAGGCATGGCAGTTAGGCACTAAAGGGGTGCTACATCTGGACGGTTAGACTGACATTCAAGCTCAGTTTTTTGTATGATTAAGTTGTTTTTTAGAAACAAGCTCTTTGCGGATTGCGGACTGAACCCAAAATGACGAAGATAAGCGAAGATATCAACGCAAAATGTCATTCAAACAACAATCTAATAAGGGTGTAAAACTCAAAGTAGATAAGGTCTTTGTGGGGGGGGGGGGGGGGGGGGGCGGGGGGATAAAAAATTCCACACGCGAATTCTACTTGATGTATGCCTGCAAAACATTCTACAAAAGACTTGCACAACCTCCAGGTTATTCCAAAAGAAATTGGTTGCCGTTACTGGCTGTTATTAATGCTTAGGAATAATGTTGATGGACGCAAACGTGAATTAGAAAGTGGAGCACGATTACGGAAGGTTTTTTCTCAGAACTAAGCTAGCCTTCTGCCAAAGAGCTCAAAGCCCAGCTACACGGAGTAGAATCTTTCAGGAGTTTTGAAATTAGAGTAAGTTCTGATTGATCGACCGAAGTCTCTCAAAATGCTGAGAGAGAACGCATGTTTTGACCCACTGTTTTTCATATTTTGTATAATGCATTTCATTTCAACCCCAAACTTCTGATCATTATGGCAGCTGATAATTCAGAACGTGGAATTAGTTCGGTTTTACTGCAGCAGTTTTCGAGTTGCTCAAGAAAGATTGTCTGTCATGTATCTCACTCATACTCGTTAAATGGGCGAAATTACTCTCAAATTACAATGAGAGCGTTATCTCTGATATACGTTGTTGGGAAATTCCACGGAATGTTGCATGGCCGGTTCGTGCTGTTAATCGCCTTCAACGCTGGATTACTGTTCTCTAGGATTTCGACATGACTTAAAAAGCAAGAGCCGATGCGCTGTCACTCGAAACATCTAAACGAAAAATCACTAAGATGTACGACGTAACAGTTTTAGTTGGGTGCGAAATAGTTTTTTCCGTTTACGTTCAGCAGCTTTCCGTCTCTGCTCAAGTCCTTCGTAAAGAAACTGGGCATGATCACTCACCAAAGTACGCTATTCGATAGCTCCAAAATGGATGCTAACAGGAGTCAAGGGTAATTGCCAACAGGTGTTTCTTTGAAAAGGCGCTTTAAAAACCGTGGGTGATTGTCTAATGTCAAGCAACCGTGTTGTCATACTACGAAAAAAATTTGGTATAATGTGTCGAGACAACCTTATTTAGGACATTCTGTAACTGGCAGAAAAAATTACTTGCTCAAAGTTATGCCAGTTACACATTTGTTTGTACGAAAGTGGATAGAAATTGTCCATGGCTGCAGGTAGTGTGCGATGGCAGTCTGATTTTCGTCGAACTCAATGATTTCCTTTCCTAAAGCTTAAAAAGGCAGTGGATTTTGCTGGTTTAGTGAGAGGGTATCTGGTCCTGACTATCATGAATGCTTTCTCAGAGTGGCCAGATGTGTTTATAATTAGCGGAGTTACAATTGCAGATATTCCGAAACTTCTGGTGATGGATAATGAAGCGTAGTTTGTAGATATCATCATCATCATTATCATCATCATCGTCATCATCACCAACAACATCAGTGTTGTCACTGATGCCTCACTGCCGTACAACCATAAAGTTCATCTAATTATAGACGTAACACACTACTCACAAGGTTGCTGAAGAACAGAAAAAGAGTGGGTGAGAGAAGAGATCTAGTGCTGGCCTATGTCAAGCATTCTGAGGTGCCTACACCTCCAAGCGCTCAGTCAGACAAGCTGGAAAGAACCTGAAAGCACGAACGCCACTGACATTGATCAGCAGCCATTTCTTGCAGCCAAGCGAAGTAGGGGTCACGGGGACCCCATCCTGGAAGGAGTACAACACGAACAACACCGGAACTCTTCGTGATCTCTTTCATACCCTTCTGCCAAATCATACGTTGTCCACTTCACGGTTTGCGCCATTTTGAAGGAGGCACAGAGAACAACATTCGTCTCCTTAGATGGTATTTTGGCATGCTTAACACACGGCTCTTTTACCACAGTTGACGGTGCTGGATTTTTTTCGCGATTGAAATACCTGCTGCACAACCAAATACGCGTTTTCTAATAACCTCATTCCTAGTTCGTTGGCTCCATCCAAAGCCAGCAACGCTTTTAAAGCATCGATGGTAAAAAACCTGAAGACACCTCGCATCGTCTGTCCGCGGACGCCACGTCTCGGAGACATATAACAACACAGGCCTTACTGTAGCCTGGTACACGCGACCCTTAAGACCCAGTGATATGCCTTTTTGACGCCAGCGGTGGCGCAAATTAGCAAACGTGATTCTGGCCTTCGAGATTCATGTACTTACTTCATCGGACACATTTCCGTTAGAGCTAATACAACTACCGAGTTACTTAAAATTCTCCACAATCTCAAGTGATTCTCCTTGAATTGTGAGGGTATGTTCAGCGACTGTACGTTCTGAAGCAGGACTTTGCACTTTAAAATGCAAGGCGCACGCCGAAAGATGTTATGATGATGGTCCGACTATTCAACAGGGCTTGTGCTTCGCCTCGGTTTTCAAAAATGAGGGTGATGTCACCTGCGTACTTCCAATTGACAAAGTTCTCACCAGCAACAATTTGAACACCGGGGTTTTGAAGACCTTTCGGCGTTCGCCTCATGGGGGAGTTGAACAAGAACGGAGAAAATAAACATCCTTGTTGGACACCACTTTTTGTAGGAAAGCTTTTGGAGAGCTCACCATACATTCGCACACACCCAAAAGTATATGGATATAAAGATCGGATTATGTTCATAAACTTCTGGGGCATATCCTATTGAGCAAGTTTGGTTAGCAGCACTGACTATTCGATAGAATCAGACGCACCCCTGAAGTCAGGGAACACCAAGATTGTGGATTGTACTTACATGTGGCATTGCTCTAAAGCCTGACAAATTGTGAAGATGTGGTCAACACAGCCTCTACCCGGTCGAAATCCCGCTTGATTCTAACGCGTCAATGTTTCGCGTGCCGTACCGTAAGACGAAGAAGAATCGGCCACCAAACCCTTGTCACAATACTAGTCAAACTAACACCTCTGTGCTTACTACATTCACTGCGAATACCCTTTTTGAAAATGGACGTTATTGTCAATTCACCCCAGTTATCTGGAAAGGTCTCTTTCTCCCGGATAAACCCAAATAGGCTAGACAAGCACCGACCGAGGAATCTACCGCCATCCTAAAACAGCAGGTGGGAAATCGTCAGCACCAGCAGCACGATGGCATTTATGAGGTTGAAGCAGATTTCATATTCACAGTACACCTTACTGCTAAGGGCCAGGATTCCGGTCTAGGGGTAGCAGCTTGCCAACTGGATTAATGTTCGAAGTACTGTGCCCAGAGGTCCAAACGTCCTTTCTTACTGGATATCAGAAAGCAATTCTGGTCCTGCTAGTTTCGCTGACGAGAGGCTTCTGAGGACCACTCGAATGAATCAAGTTGAACAGCTTGCGGACGTTTCCAGCATTTTCTGCATCTTATATTTCTTCGGCCTTTCGGGTCCACCAAGCTTCTTGGTCTTCACAGACACTCAGTTTTACCTGGCGTTTGATGATGCGTCGGGTTGGGTTGTGGTTGCGGTCAGGATGAATCTGTCGTCGGTCCTCCTGCCACGGTCCTATCAGAGATCCAATGTTTAGATGAGGTTGGCTGGGCTGTACCGCAAACGAAAGTTCTGGTTTTGAGTAGCGCTTTGAATATCTTTTCCCAGTGGCCCTTTATATCCGACATCGAACTGTCCGGCAGGCGTTCGATGAGCTGGTTCTGATAGTTTCGTTTGGTTTCTGGGTTTGCTAGCTTCTCAATGGCTAAGCAAGATGTGCGCATTTTGCGCACCTGAAAAGCGCAATGAAAACCAGCAGCATACAAGTGCATGGTCGAAGTCCACGCTGGTGTTTCAGAAGGAGCAACCAGCAGTGATCGACCGTCGTCACCGATAACTGACGGCAATGTGATCGATTCGGATTTGGAGGTGGTTCGTTGGGGGGCCCCACGTTGCCAAGCGATTTCTCCCGTTTCGGAAATTGGTACTACAAAGGAACAATCTGTAATAGGCATGCATCTCAAGCAGACTATTTCCGTTGTCCGTGCGTCTCGTGTCCAATCCAAGACGACCACCCAATCGGGCTTCAGCAGCGCTAAGTTAATCCCCTGGGCGTTCATGTCACCAGCAACCACAACGATATCTGAGCTTTTAGTCCGTTGTTAAAGAGCATCTAGAGCGTCATAGAAACTGTCTTTGGCAGATTTAGAGTACAGTCACTTGGGGCGCAAACACAATAAACAGGGTGCGACGGACTGCACTTCCTCAAGGTTCTCTCAGACGTTGCCAAACAAACCGCGTATGGGCGAATGTCAACGGGTATTCAATCAAGCGGAGACGCTTTCGCTAGGTCGCGCAACACAATACTCACCCCAGCATATTTAGCCGCAATGACCTCTGCATCACCAACCGTGCGTAGCCGGAACCTAGAAGAGAGCAAGTGGGCAGTCAGTTCAATCACAGTACTTGCGCCATTTATCCTTGTTTCTGACAGACAGCGTAATCAGTGCAGAGAGAATTTATCGTGCGAGCAAGAGCCACCTGTTGTCCTGCTTGCTTCAGTGTGCGAACGTTAAAGGCGGCTGAGTAGACAGGCTTTCAGGGTTTGAAAACAGAATTCAAAGTGTTTAGTGTTGTTACTGAAGTCGGAAGCTGCAGCTGAGTGTGATGCACGGCGAGCAAAGCGGTCAGTCCTACTGCTTGGACCTGCAGAGAGGGTGTTCAAATTTGGGTGGGGTAGGGTAGAACAGTCAAAGCGTGAAAGTTAAAGAAGGGAGGCGTCAGCAGTAGCATGTTTCCACTTATCCGTCCTTCTGTATTCAGCAATTAAGACGACCCGGCTGGTGACACCACGCGACGGCCGATGTGGCATGAGAGTATTGTTAGTTGTAAGTGTTTTGACTGTATGTGGGCCGGAATACTGCCAAGGCGCCCAGACCTAGACAGGAGGACGATTAGGGTCCTCGACCAAAGCCTTTGGCTCAAAAACCTAACAGCAAGGCAACGTTATTTGGTGGGAAAGGCAAGTGCATTACCATTTTTGTAGAATAAGTCGCCACACACGATCCGACCCCAATTTGGAGGGCCAGGAGACTGTGCTGGTCATACCTTTAACCACTGAGCAACTTGGTATGAGAGTCTCTGTGGGTGTCGCACGGACACCACCCAGTATAGCTCAATGGGTCGCGGAGGCACACAAACCGTCACATCACGGTAAGGTCCAGCCTCTTCGTGACGAGTTTATAGATAATTTATAGACAATGAGTTTGCAAATTTTCTTCTTTCTCAAGCAAGTCAGAGTTTGCCTAGTCCATCCGCAATCAAACGGATGGTACGGTTAAACGGGGTTTTATGAGGCTGAGAGTTAAAGGAAGCATCAAACAAAACGTACACAACGTTTTGTGATCATATCCAATGACATTTTTTAAAACTTGATAATCATTCATTTGTCTCCAGGCAAAGCGTTCATGGGAAGGCTTGCTTTTGTTCCTGGACATAATATTGCCTACAAAACGTAATTTGAAGAGAAGCGGCCACAGAAATAATCTGTGCACTCAATGACACCAAGCATCATTACGTTTCTTCATTCACAGTACCTACGTTCGAATAGGGAATTTCCGAGGTTGGGGGGGGGGATGGACACGGAGTAGTTTTACATCGAAAATGCAATATATAAACTTAAATATGATCATTTTAGTTGGATTAACCTTGTCAGTTAAACGCGTGTCCGATGGGATTATCTGACATC
Source organism: Opisthorchis felineus (assembly GCA_004794785.1). Classification (NCBI taxonomy): domain Eukaryota; kingdom Metazoa; phylum Platyhelminthes; class Trematoda; order Opisthorchiida; family Opisthorchiidae; genus Opisthorchis; species Opisthorchis felineus. Next base: position 20,755 of record SJOL01007009.1, read on the forward strand.
CCACGCTCCATTATCCCCATCTGTGTGTTGAGTGAAGATGCTACTGAAAACGTAGCCATTACTACTCCATCAAGCTCCAAGTCATCTTAAGCTCTAGGCCACTCGTCACGGGACAGATAATTCGAGTAACTAAAATTTTTCACGAAACTCTTTAAAAGAAAATAAGTATCGCGCGATCTCCGTATGGCCAGTCAGCCCGCAGTGCTATTTGGCCTAGAATTCCGTCCCCTCAACTGGTCCCTTCGCTGTATTGATTGTCGAATATGTTAATGAGAAAATCCAGTGCTGATCGCATCCGGTGACAACATTTATACAGTGAGAACCGGAACAAGGTTTCAGGCTCAGGAGAAGGAATACGTTACAACGCTTTGAAGTTGAAACATTTTGATCCCCGGATCGCTTTGAACAAGGTGATGAGAGCAATAATGTTTTGGGATGAATTCATTTCGTACAGTCTCGTCTGCCACAATACGTGTGAAACGAAATAGAATGAAACAAAAACACAACACTAGTTTATATATGGAACTAGTTTATATGGAACTGAAATGCAACATGACTGCTCAACAAACCAAGGTAGTCTACGAGTGTTTCTCAAGTTTTTCTGAGTCGAAGAAACAAACTGCTCACGTTTAAACTAAGAGTTGAGGAACTATCACTAGTAGTTGGCGCAAAACACGGTGCTTTATCGGTCCTGTCGAGAAGTACATCCTGTTTCTGCGCGCTGCAAAACCAATCTAGGTTACTATAAATTGATCTTTATCTAAAATTCCACTGTCACGTGCGCGACTGGTGGGTTCATATTCGATTGTTGGTGGCTAGTGACTGTTAAGTGACTGCGCTTGACGGCGATTCAGACTCAGAATGTCAGTATTAATTCGACCATGTTACCAAGACATACTCAAGGCTGTGCTATTCCCATTGGCGACCTTCTGGTTCCTAGCCAACGCTCAACACTATGGATCAAAAGAAGCCGATCAAGATTGGGACTTAACAGAAACAGTTTTCGGTCACTTTCGGAGTGAATCAGAACAGGTGGGCTGGTACTGGAGGGAGAAGAGGGAGATTAGTATAGCACCATCGGTGTAACATGTGTACTACTGATGGAACGTGCGAGTGATATCTGGTCAACTGTCGAGGCGCCGTCTTTGCATCTAATAGAAGGTTGATACTGAAATTGTTCAGATGCTTTGCAGTGTCTCTTAATTAATCTTTTCAATTCAGTTCAATTTATCAGCTATAAACCGTGTACTATAGGCACATTAGTTCCAGCTGCTATCCAGAGAAGGTCCAGGAGACCTCAGGAGGACGCCTGATGTTCGATTTTCAGGAACTCTTTGCAAATGCCATTTTTAGTTTTATGTCTAATAGCTTGTAACCGCTTTATTTGTGTTGGCCAGTGAACAACTCCGCTCTTTAGGGCGCTTTTCTTTTCGTCGGTATCAGGACCGTAGCAGGGCCAGTTTCCTACAGCAACGATTAGTATGCTGTTCAGAAAAGGGAGCATTTCATCCAAAAGTTTGTCCTAACACCATATAATTATCAAAGAACACTGGCAGCTGGATTGCCTTAACTCCTGTTGCATCGCTTATAAAAACTTTCGGGTTCACTTACATTTCGTTTTTTCTCATAGGCTTCAACCTGTTTATGAATCAGTTTTTGGAGTTGGCCTCACTAACTGTTCTGGAATCTGGCCGTGAGTTCGACTAATTACGCTACGCAAAAGTGTTACCAAACTGATCAGGCACACATCGTTCTCTTCAATGCTGAAATGCTTATTGTTATTATTATTGTCTTCATGTAGATATCCAAATTACCGTTTACTCTTCATTTAAATTGCCTCACGTCTCATGCACACAAACTCATTTCATCTTAAATTTAACCACTTTTGCAGCGAAAACCTAATTAAAACGGCCGCTTTTGGCTGATTCCATTGGATTTTCACATTGACTATAAAAAGCTGAGTTCACAAATTTCCGGCAGCTTCAGCAAAACATCTCTGGTTCCACGTTCTTTCCACCAGTGTTGCATCGTGAAACTTACAGAATCAGTGTAAATACAAAGAAGGATGCACTTTTAACCGGTGCACTCATTTTCAACTGAACTTAATGTTAGCAGGAGACTCAAATCAATGTCAGCTAAATCTCTCGCTTTTAATAATTTCTAAGCGAATGCGCTACGCAAGCTTATAAGTAGTGTGGCCGCAAGGATACACTCTGTTTCACGGAGGATTGTCATGTTACAATATCCCCAACAACAAAATTACCGTATGCAAAGACCAGTTTTGACCAGTCCTGTTGAAGGAATTTCCGCAGTATAAAAGATCCTGGATTATTGGCAGTGTAAGGATATTTGACGTTTCAATCGACATTTCGTCCTATAGGTAAGGCCAGTATATGCTGAAAAGTCGAGAAGCACTGCACGGTTGTTTTATCCTTATTAGGGGTCATCAACAGCGCGGAGCTAACGAAAATCCCGGGAGGTTTGAACCCGAGATCTCCCGACCTAGTAGTTTGAATGCAACCATTCGGTCACGAGCGACTGATCAGCATTGTGATTAACTCACATTTAGACAGGATATGGCGTCGCTCATCATGCAATCACGGAAAATAGATCACGTGGCCAGGTGTTGGCTGCTTCCTCGAGTGAAGACTTCTCAGATAGAAGTTTCAATCCTCTCGTGAAATTATTCTTCCTCTGACCTACTGATCCTTCTGTCAGGAATCCCCAGTCCGGTGGCTCCACGGACACCTGAAGCCTGCTGAACAATTTTTGATTGGTTTTACGTGGTTGCGGTGTTACTAGAATTCGCGATCACATCACTCGTTTGAACAGTTTTCCCCTGTCATGGTGCGATTATTCCAGTGAGTCCACACCAAAGGAGGTTAGCACTGGACTAGATCGACGCAAACGGCACTGTTACAGGGTCGTCCTTCAAGGCGTCGCCCAAGCCAATCGCATTATTCAAGCACCAACAGGTTCGCCTGGACAGACGTGGTAATTTAGGAGCTTCCGGCGTGCGCTGGTGGTGTAATGGCAAAACACTCTTCTCCGGAGTTTAAACCCCGAAATGCACTGCCAGTAAACTCTAACAGGAGTGTCAACAACTTGGGGATATTTTTTTTTCTACTAAAATTTACCCGACGACTTGAAAAGAAATTGTACTGCTAGGCCGTGTGGCTATAGCGAATTGGTCTAATTGCACCATTACGCACGGTGAATGCCGGTTTGTATATATACCGAGATGACAAATGGTTTCTTTGTTGTACTGTGCCAGATTCAGCTTGTTTTGGTTCTATCACTTTATCCTTAAAACAGGTCACTATCATTTAATCGATGTGTGAATAATGTTAACCCTAATTTCATTCTTACCCTTGAATTTTCGGTTTGTTTGGTCCACGTTTTCTACCCCTTTTTTATTTTGTTCTTGTTCTTATGCTACCTAAGACTAAATAGACGGATAAGATATCCACCGGTCTAAGACTGAATCGAATTTGTTTTACTTTTTCATGACAGCAGATTTACTATCATGTTGTCGGACTGCTGTTCTTGGATGTTTTATAGTACCGATTTCGAGGTTATCCACTTTTGCACAAACGAGCAAAGTTGCAAGAGGTGAGCCCATTGGAAGCCTGTCAAATCGGCGATGAAGTGAAATTTGGATGGTTATTCCAACAGAGTGAAGTGTTTTTGAGATTTGGCTTGTTGACTTAAGTCAGTAAAATGCCATGACATACTTGCGGGTTTCACAAGAAGCCTATCATGGAACCGTGAGGTTTCGTCCAATACCACATGGGTTTTCCGCTCACCTTTAACACTTTCATGGATGTAACAAACAACTAAGCATCATGAGCGATATAATGGCACCTAATGTGGGTAAGTCTTCACCTTAGCGTTTGAGTGACGCGTCGCAACTGAGGACCGTTTTTCTGCCGGTCAAAAGCGCTCTTCATCGCAAACTCCACTGAGCCATAATTATAGCGTTCATTGCAATGTCGTCAACGCCTGGTCGGCAGCTGGACCATTGTTGCAATAAACTTAGGAAGACTGAGTTTCTATCCAGGCCGGAAACAAGCCAGGGAGTATTTTGGATTAGGAGGGGCAGCTCACATATAGTATCACTGCCTAAAAGTTATTTGTTATTAGTGATTGTTTAAGATATGAGAGAACTCCAGAGCACAGTAGAAGCTAGGGCAAACTAAGCCTGAATACATGATAGTAACTACATACTTTTATCTTGCATTAGTCAAGAAACTATATTATGCTAGATTTAGAGCTAAGTAGCAAAAACGAGGTTTCGCTTTCAGGTTTGTTGTCATGCAAACAGAGTTCTCTTGTGAGTCTACAGTGCTAATGTTCGGTTGCATTAGGCACTGTCACGTCGGTCTATCGTTCATGAGGAATTGCTCATTGACCAACAGTACAAGCATTATTTTAACAGTAATGAATTTTCTCTTGTTACTGTTGTGAATATCGGCAGCTGCAGGAGAGAAGATGAATGATACTGGAATGGTTTTCAAAAATCTGGACCAACATCAACGAGGTAAGGATAAACATTTTGACCCACTTTTATGTCCTAGAAAAATGATCCATTTCGCCTTTAACTATCTTGACTGCGGTTAACAGTTTCTTTGGACACTGTATCGCTGAACAAATCTTGGTGCACTTTGGAGGCAGACAGCACTTAAATGCGGAGGTCGTGTCACACGTTTTACCTCCAGTAGGATTGCCTGAATATGAATATACCCAAAGCATATTTATACATTTTGCTCAGAACGCAGTGGAAACACTATACTCAAGAAAAAAAAACAGTTTCTACTTCATTACAATATCAACTAAATGGTGTTTTGATCTGACTAAGATAAAATTATTTTATTCACCAACTCACCCGTGCATGAACGGTGGTTCCCAATTATTGCCAGGGACAGGAGTTTTCTCTATAAAGGGGAATTTCACTGAATTTTGCAGGATCTTGTAAATAGCATAGAGGTGAAGTGGAGATGAAGTATCGTGGAGGAACGTGTGATCTGTTTTCTTTCAGTGAAAGTCGAGAAAAATTCTGCATACGAGTTTGTTTTGCTACTATGTCCCGGCTGACCGACGTACCACAGCCGAGTAGGGCAACACGGACCTGATTTGTCGTTGAGCAATGTTAAAACCTTCGTCTACATATCAATATTCTTCATTCTTTTGTATTGCTGATTGTTACTCAGCATCCGTTTGTCTGTAAATTCAACCCTATGCGGCCCGTGCGGATAAAGTCTTTTGCTCGCTTGCTCCATAGTATGTAATTGGTGGTGCTGTCTAGGGGACAAATGCACCACAATATTTCACGGCAAATAAATGGAAAATCAGCCTAATATTCACAGTTTGTGGTGTTTTCTCAATATATTTACTTTCTTTCCTTTAAGCTGTCATGGAACTTACGAGTGGCCGGATTGCCGTAGTGCACCAGTCAAATTTGGCCGTCTGTGTAGTTACTTGTACAAAGTAAATGACAGCTTGTACAAGTCACTTGACTTTAGTAGATGCTTTAGTTCTCATTGGGAAGCTGCCGTACCAATGAGCTCTGTTTCAAGCAAAACATCAGCATGGTCTGGTCCTTTATCCTTATCAATTCAAGGATTTAAGTAGCCCTTCTTATTCGGGCAAATACACTCATTTGCGTATCAATTTGGTTTTCACGGTAGACTCAAGTGAATCACTTATTTATGATATTCTTCAACTGAGTGTGCTGCACAAAGTCCGCCTCGTGTTTCAGTTGGTACGATTTTCGAGATATCGCAGTATATTTTCATAAAGTAAACTACTCACAAGGTTGCTGAAACCTCTTCGACGGACACTCGGGAACTCGCCTACCTGATAAGCCGCAAGAGGGGTGAAACCGGTCATGGGACGTCGGAGCTTTCAGAACCTTGTAAGTAGTTTACTTTATGAAAACCTTTATTGTTTTCAAGGCACCCACAAGTAACATACTGGAAAATTGAAACTATATATCCACACGTGAAGGGAACTGAAGTGTTTTTTAAAATTTTGAGTTACAATGTTTGCATGAATTTTCGTAGGATGTACAATAAATGTCCTAGGGCGGAAGACTTACTGGGTCAAGTTGGTGAATGAATTAACCTGAGGCATTGTCGATAGTGGTTCGGACTAAGTTGTGAGATAATGTCTGACTTCAGGACTACCTAAAACAAAAATTATCATCTCGTGGAGAAGTAAAATATGCTTTTGTTCATGTCGATAATCAAACTTTTGTTTCTCTTCAACAGAGGTCTATGCTATCCTGAACAGGCTGCTGTCTGTCATATTAGATTTGGCACACGAAGCAAAAGGTAAATGACATGTTTGGGCACCGGAAAGTTAGCAAATCGGTTTTCACAAGGTATGGGAGGGGAGTTAAACCTACCTGTTTCACATGATTATCAGTCATTACAACATGTACTACGAAAAACTAGAGAAAGTCTTTCACTCTATGGCATTCATCCTGCTGTAACGTTGTTTGCCCATCCAATCAATATCTAGAGGCTTCTCCTCATACCTGTTCTCAGAAAACTTTCAGAAGCTTCTGAACGACTTGCTACTTGCATAACTTTTGTTAAGGTCTGGTCCCATCCTTTTTCCGGAAGAAGCTGTAACTCCACGAAAATGAAACAAATTTCTTTCAGAAAAAAATTAGCTAAACTGGTACGAAACACATGCAATACATCGATTATTAGCTGTGTACTGGTTAGGAGTGCATTAGTCTAGAGCCATGAATACGCGATCATGGTTGCATTGAACGCCGCCAATGACTTATCTGTGGATGACCTGGTTATAAGCAAGCCAGTCTGGAGTAAGTTCTAGACGTCTAAAGTGGAGTGGGATATTAACTCAAAACCACAAACTATAAATCTAGAGGCATCAAGATCAACGATCGTAAGAAATCGTTATTCACATTCACATCACTGAAGTTGGACTAGAGTCTTTATTCACCTATATCCAGTAGGTTTCACGAATGTCGAAACCCACGATCAGCAACTGGTCAGTTGTCGGTGAGCTCGAGATAGGTGCAAAATAAGTCCACTGCGTCACTCAAATTGTTCAAGTTAGGCATTACCACACAATACCCAGATGTTGTTCGGTGTTGTGGATGACTAGATTGCCAAAAAAGGAGAGGTTATTTGAGTTTTCCTTTGACTGAAGCATCAGGCTAGCAAATCTGTAATCTACTGAGTCACTTTTTAGACGGAGGATATTGAATACGTTGTAAGCACGACGTAACTTTAACACATTTGTAGCCGGATGTGGTTTTATGCATTGAAAAACTGAAGGACAAATTCGATCTAGAAACGTGGGGGTCTTGGCATGCGAAAGCACACGAGTGGCAAGACAGCGCTGTAGCATGCATCGAATTCAGTCAAGCGAAATAGAAATCGGTCCCACTGCGAGCGACGGATCACCAAATTAATCTGACAACTAAAATGGAACGGACGAATCAGGTGACAAGAATAGTGACCAGGTAGTTGACAGGGCAAAGGTCATGTGGAATGAGTCGGAGAGGTCAGACGCAAAGGTCATCCGTACAAAAATCAATCAGGGATTCAGCCAGTCATCAAACAAACAGAACAGACCATCCAAACGGCCAATCACAGTCAGAGGCCACTCCATTCCACGTCAGTTCAGTTTTTCGCTCACAAACCATTCAATGACGCGCAGCGGTTCCAGCTGCTAAAGCTTCGTACACCAAGATTGAGGAGAATAAGAAAATGAGAGCCACACGTTCGATTTGCTAGCCCAATATGTGCATCTGCGACAAATGGATCTTTGTCCAGTATAACAGGAAGTGAAAGCTACGCAGTGAAGGAAATAGCATTGATGTAAATGCGTCATTGGCTGCGTTAGGATCATTAACCAGCGGAACCTGTGCATTATGATCTGCTGATCTCTCGGGAAAGAATACACTTTCCCGAAAACCATCTGGCGTACTCCACCATTACTGATCTGATGTTTTCACTAGATACGCACAATGCTTTGGAGGTAACGATGGTTAAACACGGAGAGTTACCGAAGGTCTTCCACACGCAGCGGCTACGTCGCTGATCCATAAAGTAGGACAGATCGGACCAAGGAATTGTACACTCCACCCTTGAAAATCAAGCTGATGTCATGTCGTCGTCACAAATGCCGGAGCTTAGCAAACGCTGCCATGGCCTTCCTAATTTGGGAAATGATTTTGTCTTTTGCCAGTCCTTCGGGACTTAGGTAGCTACCCAGATAGACAAACTTATCCATCACATCGATCAGTTCATTTACAGGCATGAGGTGTGAGGTTGATCCCACCCAGTCTTGCAGCATTTTACATTTTACTGGTGTCCGAGAGGCACAGGAAACTGGAGCACAGTTATATGGGTTGCTTAAATTAGTTTGCATTTCTAAAGCGTCTGATCCAAGTAGAACGATTGAATTGGTGTACTCAGTGCCTGTGAGCGAACGCTCTGGTAGTATTTTGATCTCTGACATGTTAGAGGCAGGTAAGGAGGACCTAAGCAGCATATTGATTATGAAGTTGGAGAGAAAGCGCAACAAGAGACAGCCTTGCCCATCACCATTGGATGTGGTAAACTCGGGAGGAGATTTGCTGAAGACACGTACGCGTCCATGAGAGGAGGCATGTGGAACTCCGCCCATCAAGACGCCGACGCCCCACAGCGCATCTCAAACTCATTGCGCACTGGTGATGTCACTTTGTTTGATGAATAGGCGTTCGTAACCAAATTACCCAGTTCAGCTCAGCTAGTATAACGACGACCAACGTGACCTTCAAACGTTTTCTTCCGTAGTAAAAGTTTAGGGAAATACTGACACCAAATGTTTGAGACCCACAACCAACTGGAGAGTACCGCAAATACTAAGATGAGGTTAGTACATAGTGCCCCCAAACCTCCAATACAGTGAATGGAAATTTCATTACGGCTTTACAGTCTCACGTGCAACAGTCAGTTTGTATCAATGGCTCGACTCGCAAAAGCATCAGCGGTATTTCCATCTATAAGAATAGATATCTTTATTTCTGAATGTTTGTTGCATAGTAAGCGTTGCCGCATTACATACTGATGACCTAGTAATGACCCCATTTCTGCCCCCCATCGGAAGTAATTCGTGGGACATCATGTCTCCGAACCTGTTTTGTGATAAACAATTTTTTATAGTTGCCAGTACAGCAACAAACTGACTGCGTGTTTCTATCACCTCAGCGTGTTTCGTAGCTTCCGTCAAATCTCGTAGGTCTCCAGCAACGAATTTGGTTGATCGAATGAGTTCGAAAAGGAATGAACCGGAAATCTAAGTTAAACAAACGTTATCCGCATAAATGGGCACAAAAATTTAAGTGGAACTTTATCAAAACCTAGGCTTTCCGGGACATGCGCATTGCTGCAAGATCATTCAAGCACATGATTCAGTCCATCATTTTCCAGCGCAACGCGTCTAGCTAACAATAGACCTAGGGTTAGAAGTAAGATAACATTACCTCGTGGTAAGAGGGTTTACGTAATAAATGTATCGCGCACGAAGTGCGTTTACATAGGCATTTGCCTTTTTTCACCTGCAGCCAATGCAGAGAACTTGTGGTGGAGGCAACACGGATGTTGGTGTTATCAGGAAGGACACCAATAAGAAGGTGTATAAAGAGAAGGATCCTCAACACGAACTCAGTAATACCAAAGTGGTTGGAGCGATCGATGTGCATGCCGAGTAAACCAAAAAGTATTACGTGATTATGCGCCTTCTCCCAAGGCTCGCGGTCGCACCCAAACATTTAGTAATATGCAGATAAATATTATTACGATGTTTACTCGGAAGTCCAAAAGACCTTAAATCCAAAGACAAAACCATTACACTGTTAGCAAACCACACGCGAACTTACGCACGAATGCACCGGTTTGTACTATTTTCTAAGGGAATGTAGAAAACATTATTATTGTTCCATGTCATAGTTTAAGTCCAGCGGATTAATGTGCGTTCTTGATGGGGGGGGGGTCTTAAAAATCCTAATTGAAGAATTATGGTCTAGAATGTGTGCGACTAACTGATGGGATTTTCTGTTAGGAAAAAGGCATAGTGTAACTTGTAACAGCTTAAATTGCTAGCATGTCATTCTCTAGATATCTTTGATATTTCGCACCAAGATCCCTCATCCTTTTGCAAGTTCTTTAATTTCGATAGTTTAGGGAATATGATGGAAAGCTAACAGTTTGGAAAGTTGTGCGTCTCTGAGCCATAATCCGACTGAGGATTACAGGATTAGTGGGAGATGTATGAAAATTAATTAATTCGCTTACTGTCAATTTCTTAGTTGGCATTTTTTATTTAGACTTCAATGTTTGTTTCATAATTACTTTTCTGTTTATGCATTCAGGTGGGGTTGATGTCAACCAAGTTCGTAAAGTTCTTATCGATTTGATGAACCGGTATCAGGCAGGTGAGCTTGGGGTTGATTTGTTTCTATTCACAATAACTTGTGCATGAGATGTGTTGTGATGCTTAACGTTTTGTCCGTAACTAAATGTCAGCTAAAATGTGCTCTTTGTGCTTGGAAATAGTGACCAAAATGACGCCAGTACCAAATAATCATGCTTTAAGCGTGCTACCTTAATGATCATTTATATGGCTAAGCCAGAGACATTATGTAAGTCTGTTTTGTTTAAAGGTAGTTGTTTTTGATGAGAGCGAAAGTTTTCTGTACGCAGCTCCAAATTTTATTGGCATATCTTCATAAAAAGTAGGCGGAAAGGATATACATTTCTTGCCTAGTGAGCTAGTTGATTGACTGTCAACTTGCATTAGCTTATTACATGGATAAGAAAGTTTGCCTTTGAAAATACGTTCAGCATTTTAATTATTAGTTTTGTTTGCCTCAGAGAAATCTTTCAAAGGTACTCTATAAGATGGAGGTGCTTTGAAACGCCACAAAAGTGCCGGCTGGTTGTGCATTTTTCGCTTACCGAGAGTCACTGTATTTTTTGGGCACAGCGAATGGTCTAAAGGCTGACCGAAATGTCCACGATACTACTTGATGGTTATCAAATCGTTTGTGAAAGCCAACACTAGTTTGGAAATCTACTATGAGTGGCAGGTGATTAACACAAGGTACACAGGCACTAAACTTGTTCCAAATCATGCTAAGTTGAGTGCATGGATTTGAAGAGAGTGGAGAAACCACAGAGACCGTGCACACAACCCGGAGACACTTGTGATCCATTGATCAATCGTAGTTACCCATCATTAAACTCAATGTCCCGGTCGACGTTTGAAATAATTTATGTGCTTGCGTGCAAGAAGTCGCTTTGAATAAAAACCGTTATATTGATGTTGGAAAATCAATGTTCAGTACTCTGCTTTTGGCTAGAATCGTACGAATAAATGAACTAAAAATGCTGACCGTTTTTTCCATTCACGGATGCAGATTTTTACAGAACAATGACGGGCTTTTTGAGGATATTGACTGATCACCTTTCGACAGAGCAAAGTGAGTGGACTGTGCCGATGAGTTATCTTTTACGTGACGTTAAAACTTCTTTTACAGGAACTGTGCAATTAAGCGGTGTATTGCAAGCTTCGACATTAAGTGTAAAGAGGACGTTTGTGTGCAATCCAATGGTTAGAATGTGTTTTAGGCTGTTGGGGTTGGAACTATGACACGCACATACAGATCTGTAAGATTGATAAATTGGGGACTTACCATTTATACCATCTTCCTTTGTTACTGCGGCTGAATTTAATGGGCTGCCGGTCTCGGCGACCTTGACCGTAAACTGAAGAGTATGCTTGGTTGTTGGTCTGTTCACCAAGCTTGGCAGTTGGATTGAAAACGTTTCATTACCAATCAAGGTGACATCGTCAGTGTGGGGTTGAATGAGTTGATAGTATGCACATATGAAGTGATTTATCGATGTAATAGACAGTGCTGATTCTGTTATTTTGCCGCCCCTACAGATGACCAGAAATCAAAACTGGCCCAAACCTACCTTATTCCCATTATGAATACTTATCAGAGAGGTAAGTAAAACATTGACATTTTGAATCAAACAGATTACCTTCCCTTGAAGAGTATGGCTATTATGGTGCGATATACCCTCTTTAACAAAACTTTAGTAAACATTGAAGATAAATGCCACAAAGCAGGAGTACTTGAAAGCTTCAAAAATTACATTAAGGCTCCAAGCTACAAAAAATATCGGCGGAATTCATCCTACTGCTGTCGCTTCCGAACAGAGACCACTGAAGAGGAACAGCCTAACTGGGTTCGTTTGAGGGTGGCATCTCTTGAGGGGACATAACCCGTCAACCTTACGTGAAATTATCTATCTAAATATTGCGGACTTTGGCAATGATGTCATCAAAAAGAAGGTATATTGATATGTTTTGTTTTTTTATAGTGTCTCCGGTATCACTCCACATATAAAGGCCACCCGCGGTCGTATCATCATCATAGTAAAAGTCAGGATATCTCCGTAAGACAGCCACTAATTAACAAGCCAGACCAAAGCTTGCACGCCATCCAGTTATACATGTTCTTGCTTTCTCAATCGTCATGAGCCTGAAAGTGTTTTCATATGCGTCTCCAGCTAGGGATGTTGCTAAAACGGCATCAATACAGTGACTGCAATGAGTAAAATACAATGGTTGCATTAAATTATTTCAGACGGCATGCTACAAGGCTGAAGCATGACACAAGCTAGTCCAAACTACCGTCATAATCTGCCCGTATGACGATAATTCGTGTACAACGTTTTAGACCGGATCACATTGCCACAAAACACCAAATGCGCAAGCCTTATGATGTCCTCGTCATATATGCAGTGAAACCCCTGGGAAGGTTACACTTTTTTTTCGTTAAGCATGTTTCTTATAGGACGCGGGACCACTTTAGATGATTTGAATGTGCACATTTGAATCAGCTGACTGAGCAACTAACCGGTGTGCTGAGCCTAAAAACCAACCTTAGCGATTACAAGGTAAATTCAAGCTACCGCTCATTGGGTGACCTCAAAACACTATCTGCACCGTAAATCAAGGCAAAACGTTTGGCGTGATGACTGGTCACTATCAACCAAGCATATGCGCCCAAAATTACTGACACGTGCAATCAGTTTGCTTCACGTGCTACATAAGGACTAATTATTAGCAGTTCGCCGTCTGTGTCTTGATGCCGTCTTGTGGCTTTGGATTAGATCAGATGGCACGGATTCCACTTCGAGTGAAGTCAGTCAATTGCTACGTTATTGGCGAGCCACCTGACGGTGCCAATCGGTACCGGGCTTTCCATGTGGACCGGTCTTCTGAGAAAGTCGTGACCGTTGAAAAATCTTCAACGATCCAGCAAAAATATCTTGTCATGGGAAGTGACTTCTGTTGAGGGCAGTCTGCCTACTGGAAGTCATTCGTAGGCTATCTAAAACAGTGTGGAGTTCACAAAACTGCATATATCTTTTGACAAGTGATGTCACTGATGTGCGCGGTGTGGCATATTCAAGTGATATTTCCGCTTGAAGTTATGTGTTATAGCAAGCTTCATAGACAGTCATGGTTTTGTTAATTTCAGTTCACCGACACTCAAGAGGCCACCTTCAGGAAGACTAACCGCTATGCGGCGTACTTCAGTAGTAAACGTTCTCCAAGAATAAAACGTCATGGATTGATTTCCCAATATGGTTCATGTGTGGCAAATTTAGCCACATATCACCTCGACTATCCTTCAGTCAGCTATGCCTCTTACTCTGGAGAAGTACCTTGTTTCTAAGGTTTAATACTAAGCCAGAGCTAATAAGTGTGCTGATTGACTGATGTGGGATTCTTGCTTCCTCCAATTATAGACACGGAGTAGTTGAATATGGGGGCCAAAAAGACTGTTAATTTTAGAAACTTTGTATAAATAGAACACGGTGTAATGACCTAAAAATAGGATGCGTTGGTATATACTCTAGAATAAGCACTGCAGCTGTTGAGGTAGCATTAACGTTCTTTTACTTCCTCCCAAAGTCTGTCACATCCTCATTGAAAAGAACCCATCTTGTTTGGCCTTGCAAGGCGTACTTTGATAATGGGGGTCCTTTCAGAATAGACTGTCTTGCGGAAGAGCACTTCTGAACATTTTTGGGAAATAGTCCTTCTCGAGAGGGGAAATATAAGACTATGCCCCTTTAAAAAGACCACACTTGAAAAACAATAACTTCTAATCAGTCCTTCTTTGAAAAAGTGTGCTAATGTTGCTTCATCTTTGGAGACCACCTGCAGAAACTCAACGGAGATGGCTTACTTCGTTGAGCACTCTCTCATAAGATGCACTTGACCATTAGGAGGACTAACAAGAAGGAATTCTTTCGTGTGAAATTTTTCCTCCAAAGTAAAAAGAATTATTTTCCTGAAGGAAACTACTCATAACGTTTACAATAAAGATTTCAACCTCTCCATGAATCTGTGTTGAAAAGCCGAAAAGCAATCTACGGATGTTTAATCATTGCTGGGAATCTTCTGAAGTGCGCATCTCACGGAACCCGCGACATTCTAGTCAGTGGTCAAACAGTTAACAGTTAACCGTTTAACCACGAGCGGCTGATCAAAAGTGTGCTTGGCCTTCGTTCAAGGTTGCTGAAAATCCTTCGGCAAGCCACGACAGGTTTCGTCCTTCTTGGGCCTCAGGTGGGAGCAGACAACGAGTTTTCCTTCAGTCCAACTTATGTCCCACTTGAACACAAATTGTACAAAATACGCCAGATGCACTCGTGAGATCAGCTGAGATTCACCTGGGTCCCTACAAAAACCAAATCGGTGTGCAAATGAGTGTAGTTCACGAACTTCGTACAACTGGGGCTCAAGTAGAACATAAGGTTGTTTGAAGATAAACTCGGAAACTGTGCCTAGCTGATCCACAATGCGGAAGAAACTAGCCTTTGGCTGTCGAAGAGTCTTCACCAACCTTATGAGTAGTTCTCCTCAAGAAAACATACTGCGATATCGTACCAACTGTTAAATGAGGCGGCCTTTGTGCAGCACACTTATTTGAAGAATATCATAAACGAGCGATTCAGCTGGAAGTCAGTTAAATCCAGTCTCCCCTTGAAACCATATTAGTGTGCAAATCAGCGTATTCGGTGACGAAAGAATGATCATATTTGTGCGCCAAATAGATAGAAATCGTATCCTAAGAACTTGAATCGTCTAGAAGAACAATCTTGTCTTCACTAGAGATTAATTTACTAGAGAATTAACTATTTGGCGACAAAAACGCATCAAACTTCAGTGTGTGAATCCTGCATTTTGTTGAAGGAAGATTTTACACAAAAGAATAATCAAGAGTGAGGCGTGTATAAAGTGGGTGAACGTTTGGTAAAAGAGAATCTATGGTGGGGCAGTCTTCATGGGACAGCATTGAGGTGGTCTTGCTTGAAGGTGTGGAACGGATGCGCACTCATGATGCATTAGCCTGATGATGTCTGTCGCCTTGTCTTTTGTTTTTTGGATTCGCTTTAACCCTATCATTTTACCACGCGGATCAGTGCGCTAATTTCCGATGCTCAGAGAAAGAAACGGAACTGAGATAGTTTCTATATACTGCTTTCACATGTTGCTTAACTTACCTAAAAAGTTCTAAACAAGTCGCCAAAAAATCCAGGATTGCAGATCTCGCTTGATTATGTAAAAGTGCTGACTCATTCCTCTAACCGTTATTGATGTGAGCTAGTTTTTGGTATGCCCAAATCTCTAGCCAACTGCTGTATGCTGAATTCAACAGGAAAATTGTATAACAAGTGCTAGCGATGTGCCAAAGGAAGAACAATCTTATTTATCAAATGAGACTGCAGTTCGATATCTTCAAATTAATGTTACCTTGCTTCATACTTCCACAGTGTTTCAATCATCAATAGTGAGAATGTTGGAGACAATTTCCTTCATCTCCCAGGCGCAAAACGGTAAGCAAACCTTATATCATTCTCCTCATAAACATCTGAGTTACTTTGATTGTTTGCTTGGAATTCTGGAGAAAATGGACTTATTCACGACGAGGGAAGACATGCATATCTAACATATAATGAGTAAAAGATGGATCACAATATCGTAAAAGATTGCAACTTGACAAGTCACAACGTCCACGCCAATCTTTATTTGTCACCAGTTATATTTAAACTGAAGTGATTTTTTTGGATGATGAAAGTAATAGGTTCAAAATGCGGTTCTTTAAGGAGACGTTTCTTTCTAGCACAACACACTTTTGCAAGGCGGGGCGATGTATGTTGACCGCTCCAAATTATTTAAATTCATCCTCAGATCTGTTCAACTATCTCCAAAGGCTTGCCCTGTCGTCGAATCATTGCCTTGCTTCTCATGAAAACCTGTGACGTCACTAACAGACAACGTGAAAAGCCTAACTCCTTACCTAGTCTGAATGTAGGAATCTCGAAAGGGGGATGATTCCATTTCTGATGCGCTTATTCACGCTTATTAGAATGGAAGTTATTAATCAGTTTGGCAGATGAAAAATGCCACATCTTTTCTCAAAGGAAATGTACCAAGCAATCTCACGAAAATCATCTTCATATGATAATGTTTGAGTGATAGTCTAGTTGAGCAGGCGAGAAAAATTTAACCGATACGGTACCTAGGTGTAGCTGTCTGTTTTCGTCAGATCATTCCCACACTCCGCGGCGTGAGATAGTCGAGACAGTAGGAGATGATTGATCGGTAACATCTTCGAGCGTTGAAAACCCGATTTGCTTCCCTAAATAATTTGGTATTCTGCTCATTCTGCATTAGCAACTGTTACACTTATGCTGGAGCGCGCATACGCAACTCTGGGCATATACTACACGCAAAAATAGAGTCCTTAGGAAATGAAATAAATAAATGACCTTGTCTTATCAATATTGAAGAGTTTGCCAAACATATAATATACGTGCACACATAAATACTTGGTTCACGTGAGAGTGGTGTGGGAATAAATCATACAAATGTTTTAAATTCTATGAAATACTTAGAAACAATCAAAGAAAACCGTCTGGTTTCACGCTTCTGTAACGGTACCTGACCTGGTATTTAGATTTGTGCCTAACTAAAGGTTTACTTTACCATGCTGTTGAATCAGGGGGTTACCGAAACTGTTCAGAACCACTGTAAGCTTTTTATTTTCCTCTTTTAGTAAACACAGAACAAGTTGCAGACACAGAATCCATGGTGAAAATCATAATGAAGAAATGCCTTTCAAGTAAGAATTATCAAAAGATAGACTCTACTTGGATTTCCGTTGGAGTGATTGTCTTACTATTAAACGGTCGGATAAAATACACCAACCTTTGAACTGCTGTTCTATTCGTCGTGCATCATTTTATACTTCTTGGCACAGAGTTGCGCTTTCGAAACAACAGAGCAATGAGCCAACTTTGCAAATATAGGCCTTTGTCAGGAGGGCGATTTCTACTTTCTTTGCATAAGAATGCTCGGAGCAAAACATATGTATGCTTAAGTTTAAGCAGCTTATATCAAGCGGCCTATTATTTTGTAATACTGTGCATAGTATAAATCGGGATATGAGAATGAAATATATTTTAGGTGGATAGCGATGGTTAGCTGAGTTCCGTAACCATATTATGTAGTTGAAATTGTTGGCTTGTGCAGGACGCATGAGTTGGATTGGTCTGGCAACTCCTAATTCAGTGAATATGTTTTTCCAACAATACCGATAATAACGTATAATCGTGGTGCAGAATCTGATTGATCAGAGATTATAGCTGTTTTAAAAACGAGCAATTAGTGAAATTTTGTGCTAGCTCCACTGCTGTCTGACATATTTGCCAAAGCACTGCCAGTTTATATGCCTTCAATAGTCCATATGTTATTTGTATTGTTTCTCGCAGGATTAAAGTTATTCTAATTGTGGTATAAAGACAACCGATGAGTATTCATTTTTTAGTGGACAATTGCTGTTTTTATTCTTTACTGAAATTTTCAGTGATTAACGAAACTGTCAAAAAAGTTGAAGAGCTTGTTCAACGTTTTGCTTCTCACTATCCGGGTAAGATATTGTTGAGCTAGCGAGAAGATATGCTGTTGTCTGTCCTACCAATAAAGCAATATAGCCTTGATAAAATTATCCGGTAAATATTCATGAAGTATCAGGTGGTAGCGGGAAGTGCCTTGTTTTCAAAGTTTTTCTCTAGAAGATTAATCATTCTTAGGGAAACCAGGTCTTTCAGTTGAGTTGGCTAGTAGTTTGATGCAAAACACAGTAATTCGAACGGGATCTTCAACAAAATCTGACGTTTCGACTGTCAAAACACACGCATTTGCCCTGCATCGATTGCCGTACTTTATGGAATTAGCTCTCTTTAATTTGAATGGTGAATCATATGTAATACGTATCCTGAATTGCTGGATCCAACTAAGTGCAGGAGTGAACAAAACCAGTCCTGGGCTTACTTCAAAGACGTGATAAACATTTCAGCTTGAGCATGTCAAACCAGAAAGTGAAGTTAGTGAATCATGATTTCTGGAGATGTCTGTACAGTACAACTGCCTTGTCTGTCTTTATAAGCATTTTGAGGAATATAGGGTTATTTAAAAGACATATTATGAAGACCCAGTGGTAATGCAACTATTCCGTCCCTTCCTCTAATAAGAGAATCCAGGCTATTGAAGGGTTACTCAGTCTGTAATGACCCATTTTGGCGAAGGATTTTCAACTATGATTGCAAATGCACAAAAATAAGTTTTGCAAGCTCAGGTTGCCTTGTACGATGTGCGTAAAGACGTTGACCTTACACTTAGCACCTGGCTGCTGCCAGAGTAAAAAACAAACTGGTCGGTGTATGGACCTACTACACTACTCACAAGGTTGCTGAAAACTTCAACAGCTCACGACCGGTTTTGCCCTTCTTGGGGCTCATCAGGTAGGCGCAGACCCCGAGTTTTCGCCAAACTTATGTTCTACTTGAACCCAAATTCGACAAATATACGCATTTGTTTTTCATTTTGGCTCTGACGGGAGACTCACCTGGGGCCCGGCTGAATCTCTCATTTATGACGTTCGTAAGCAGCACATTAACCGTCTTCACATCATGTGTATTCGATTAATAACATCTCATGTTTGCGCGATCCCTTGCCCTTACTTCGAAACTAAAATGTTCTGAGAAGCTAGGACTTCCTGGGATCTACAAATTGATATATTCGCTTCGGCCTTTAATAGTTCAAGTGGCAATGTATTATTTGCGGAATTTGAAACTAAACCGTGGAAAGTGTTGCTCGTACTAAACACCAGAAACAACATAACACAAGGCAACTCTAAGATCACTAAGCAACATAAAGGCCAAAAAAGCAATTTTTCAGACGTCTCCTCTGGGCAACAATCGTATCTGGATTCATCTGGTCGGGTGAATATCTGCAGTAAAAAATCCTTCGTGAACAGGATTGTCAAACAAGTGAAAGGATTTTGTGCCTCATGAACTTTTACCACATAAGCTCTTTTTTTAAGCGAATGTGAACTGCTGACATTAAAGTGTTAGTGGGACAAAATGTGTTAGACAATTTATTATTGATTATCTTTGGTGGTGAAGTCTCTACTTTCCGTCAATGACCACATTAGGTTTACAAGACCTCAGCGAACATATCCATCAGTTGGAAGATCAACTGCGAGCCAGTAAGTTCATTTTGTGTCAGCTAATGGAAATACTGATGGTAGTAGAACAATTCAGAGTTGATCCACTCAATCGTTTTTTGGAACCAGTTACGCTGTTTAGTTGTCATAACGCATTTAGGCACACCTAGCCTGGTGTGTTAGAACTAGGTCGTGCCACAGCACTGCTGGCCCCGCTTTTTTGCCAGTCGTCTTTGAATCCCGGTACTAAGCTTTAAAAGCAGGAATGAACATTTATACTACGAGGCAATTGATTAACTTCTTGAAGCCTGTGTTTTTGTCACGGTGGATCACCCACCACGCAAATCTAAAGTTGATTCTACTTGTACCGTTGGAGCCAGCAGGAGAAGGCCATTTGTTCCACCTACAACCTACAACTAGTTGGGTTCTGGTTATTAGAATTAAACGTTGCTGTGGTTAGACGTCACTGATATATGTTAAATCAAGTTTTGTTTAAAACGTAATATGAACAAGGTCCAGTTGTTCAGAGAGCAAGCATAATTTTGGAGTTCTTAAGTGAAGTATTTAATTTTCAAAACACCAGGATTACTAGGGCTCATTTGACAGATTTCAAGCTTTTGAAGTAAGGGGCTGCCTGCATAGAATCAAATGGTCGAACTCTGGTATATAACCAATTTTCTATTTTTGCATCCTCTCTTAAAGTGGCTAAAGATCGTTTGCGAAAGAAATGGCACCTAACATGGTGGTCAATCACTATTCGGTAAAAGAATGATTGATCCAATAGGCGGAATAAATGCCGCACCCTATTCAGACCGCAGTCCGTTATCTAAAGTGTGTAAAGCTACTCACCAGTCAGATTACAACGCCATTTTTCTGCGCTTCCTAAGAGTGAGGTCGTAACAGCCTTGACGTTACATATTCTGCTTGAATACCCCATATAATTGCATATAAGGTTCCACAAAGTGCCTACAGCACAGGTGCAGTCATTTATAAAAACGTGTGACGATAAATTTGGCGTTCTTAAATCTTCCAGAAATAAATAAACCAGTCCTTTTTTCTAATTTTGTTACTGAAGTCTGTTCCTGTTGACCACTTCCTCCAGACTCTTCCGCTGTCGCTTTTAAACATAACGAGGTTGGTGGGAATTTGAATGAGCAAGGTAAATTTATGACCATCTTTTAATCTCTCCTGGTGTACAGAGATTCAGCAGTTAGAGTCGTATAACAACGAAACTTAGATCTTCAAAGTTCAATTTATCCATTATGCTGTTTGTTAAGACTTACCTTCCTCGGTGCTCACAGTAGTCATTTTAAGCAGAAATTTGCTGTGAAAATTTAACACACTTGCGGGGGATTGGATTATTTTTCTTGCAATAACGTCAAAGCTTCAAGACAGTGTCATCTTTTGTTTCTAAAATGACCTTAAACTACAGGCCCATAAAACTCGTGTTACCGAGACCCAACAAAATACACCGTACTCCATATGGTGTTTTTCAGCTATAGTAGGTACATATCCTGTCGTCAAGTTACACAGTGAATCGTCCTTTTATAGGGTCAGCTACAGGATTTACTCCATGGATATAAGCGTACTCGTCGTCTATCAACCCACAGGATGAGTGGTTTTTACTAACCCATGGTTTTGCTTCTGATGGGGTACTGCAATTCATTCTGCCTCCAATCGATTGTTTTCAGTAGGTGATTATCAACTAAATACCCCAACAAAATATGTTGTTCTCATTCAGGAACTCACCTAGTGTCAGGTGAGAGTGGAAGAATCTCTCAGTTGAGGGGATAAGTTACCTATATACAAGCATAACACCACAGAGTTGCACTGCAGCAACATTTCATCGGTTCTGTGCACTCAAGCACTTACATGTTTAAGGTGCCCGATAGAAGAAGTGGGCACTGTCAACAAACGGTCAGGTTAATAAAAAATAGCGGTTTCTTCAATACCAAAATAATCCACTTTATGTTTAAAAAGTTAGACACTCTCAAATAAATATTACTGTTTCTGATCTAAACATGTCTCGCGATAATGAAGGTTACTAAAAAATTACTCTCATCAAAAAGACTTCATCCAGTTTTGCCCCATTACACGCACCACCAACCTATTAAAATCGTTCATAACAGCTCCAATAAAGAGAACGAAGACAACAATGCAGCCTCAGTTTGTTCAAAGGCAGTCCACTCTGTACTTAACACTGTGACGAATGTGGCATATTCTGTTGCCTGGGAACTGGACTACAACCAGTCTACCACATAGTTGCCTTTAGAAGCGTCAATTAGGGTTTTTCACCGCAGTCTTCTCTGACAGTGGCTTAAACTTCGTCACCTACTTGCGCAATTACTTGACTGGAATGATGCTGAATACCCCAAATAAAAGTTTACATTACTTCCTGCGTGTTGTCAACTTCACGAAACCCTCAACTGACTGCAGATGTGCCAGTAAATTTTTTGATGGATGCCCCTATCTGAGACTCCCTGATCACTTTACGACCATCAACATGTTTTCGCTATCCTTCAAGTCTTGTTCCCTTTACGATCTCATTCGTGTGTTCTGTTTAGTCTTATTTGTGGTCCTGTTTATCACATCCAGTGTGATGCGCAGCACAGTACTGCCACAGACCAGTCTACTTCCATATATAATTTTTGTCAGGTTTCCCCTTAACCCGAGAAAATCTTGATCCAACCCTCCCAACGATTGCATGAACTCCACACTCGTTTTATTATTGCCCAGGCTTTTCCAAGATTCAATAATGCCTGTACTGAATGTCAAATTTCCTAAATTTTTATCTGAGTGCCAGCACCGTTTTGTCATTCTGTATTTCAAACATTTTGTAGATTGTACCAGTTTCGGTCATCGAATTTTACTGAGTGCCATGCATCCCTTGAATGTTGGTCTATCAATGTTGGTCTATCAAAATATATTCCGGTGTCTAACATCCACTTTAAGCTTAAACCAAGGTTTCTTTAGACAACTGTTTGCAGCAACATTTTCCTATTCTTTTCTTCTATGCTTATTGTTTACAACCAGATTCCCGTTTGGTGCCCAGATCCCCTCTTGTTTTCGACCTGAATGTGAACCACCCTTTGATCCTGTCATCACGCAACCAGTTTAATACAGCTATGTAGGCTTTGTCATATTTTGGCCACTCAGTACCGGTGTACAGAAACCGGAGAAACCCCACGGTTTAAGGTTTGTATCATTTTATTTTATTATCTGTTGATAAATCTCCATAAGAACGTATCGACTTTTGGGGTTGTGTGCGCAGCTCAACTGACTCACCTGATCGCTGAAGAAAAGCAATACCATTGTTTATCGTAACATGCTCCTGTTCGCCTTCGAAGCGCAGCTTTGGAAAATCAACGTATTGTTTAACAGATACTCTCACTTGCATACCAATTTGGTTGTCACGGCAGACTCAATTAAATCCCAACTGAATCTCTTGCTCATGTTCTCACTCAGCTGTATGCAATATGGGTTCAAGTAGGACATAAGTTGACAGGAACTTGGAGAATACGCCTATCTGATGAATCCCGAGAAGGGCAAAACCGGACATGGGCTGTCGAAGAGTTTTCAGCAACCCTATGAGTAGTGTATTACGTCTATACACTGCGTTGCGATATCTCAAATGTCGTACCAACCGAAACATGAGGCGGCCTGGTACAACACATTCTGTTGAGAAGAACATCATAAACGAGAGATTCAGCTGAGTTGCAGGTGTGTATCTCGTCAAAACCAAGTTAGTATGCAGATGAGTGTATTTTTCGGATTTCGTGAATTTTGAGTCGAAATGGACCATTCGGTTGATGGAAACGTGGGTGTGTCCCAAGAAGGGCGTACCCAGTCGTCGGCTGTCAAAGAGCTTTCAGCAACCTTGTGAGTAATGTGTAACGTGTTGCTTACTTTTCAGTACATTCATCTATTTTCTTTTCCCTGTCTGCGCCTTCACCATACGTTGAGCGCTCGAAACTCGTCATCTGGTGATGCACGAAGTTTGACTTGATTTTAGTATCACGGTCCAGTCAACGAAGATCTTGTTTTCACCTTCTGCACTGCCTGCTTAATTGTCTATAGAACAAGGTCATTAGCAAAACTTTGTAGAGCAACCAGTGAGTTATTGGAAAAACGATATGGACCGCACATATTATGAGGTACTCTAACGCAAACGGAACAGTTAAACAGGGTCTTTAAGCCTTAATACGCATGAAAGACAAGGCAGCGATATTCCTGGTCGATAAATCTTTAATTGATCAGTAATGGCCATGTCAGTTTTGATTAATGCCCGTAGTTTGGATTAAACTTCAACCAACCTCTATATCAGATTTCACGTTCCTATGTAAAATGCCAGTTTTGTTTTAAACAGAAAATGAGGTTGTTGAGAAAGTCGTATTTCCTGTTCACTGAATTTGAAATCATATTTATGACCATTCTTTATGTGAGTCAACAAAATCATGTCATGTTACAAAACTAACATAAATCTAAAAAATTTCGCTACATCGAGTTTTTTCTTGAAAAATGCATGTGAACAATCTTAAATTATTAGGTTTTGACGAATCCAGGAAACACCAGTGCAAATGCTGTGAAATTTGTCTTTTGAGCAGATTCATGACTTGTTGCTCTATAATCACTCTCCGTGTTTAACACGAACTATTTGAATTGTGGCATGGCGGAGAATTCATTCTTTCTTTCCATAACCATTGAGCGTTTCTTCGAATGTTCGGTGAATGAAACGTAGAGCAGCTCTTTGCGGCTTTTGGTAGTGGTAATTACTAAATCATCATTCTTAATTTATGATCTGCCGTAGCATGGAGAGAAAACAACTGCTAAATAGAGCTACAGAAGACCTAATGCGACGTTGTATACTTTGATTTGTCAACTTTGCATTGATAAACAAGGATAACGAGGATTTTTAAAACCCCCCGGGGCGCAGTCCACGTAATACTTAGAGAATGCCGTTCTTGTATCTGCTATTGTTCTAAACAAGCTCGTACGTAACTGCCATGAATGTCGTAAATTTGCTGATATTATTTTTTCGTTTCAGCCAGTTTCGAATTTAACGCTCCGTTTTTCAACCAAACAAACGGAGCAAAATATGTAACGTCAACCGTTTTGATAAAAGCGTCTGCATGATGCTTCTTGTGTGTACTATATTCCTGATAGGAAAATAAATGCGACGTTTTTAGAATTTCTGCGGTATTTTTTGTTGTCACTGGTGAGAACTTTAGGTACATCTGGTTTAACGAAACACACGGGTGCTATAAGGTAGGCAGCCGTGGACCAAAGCTTGATGGAAGTAACGGAAAATGTAAAAAGTCACAAACGGAAATAGGCCAAGCACCACAAAAGAGTGGACAACCAAATTCATATATTTAAAAAGGTAGGAGGAAACCAATACGCACATGTACTCTCCATGTGGTCTCATGTGCAAGCAGTTTTCACCAGGTTGTGGATCAACAACAACACAACCGTACAGTTGGATATATTCTCTTGGAGTGGTTGGATTCACAGTAAACCCACGACAGACGACCAATGTTGTCTAAATTGGTGCACTTTGTTCACACGTATGGAAGAGCAGAGAGCATCCACAACATCTCCATATCAGTGGCTGTTACTTGACAACATGGAATATTTGCTCTAAAACTGAGCAGTGAAGTCTTGCATCGGCCCAGCTGTGCAAGGAATTAGCACGCCGACTATAAATATGAAACTATCAGAGATATAAACTAGTCCCCGGTAGAAAGTTGTAAACAGTGTTCTGAATGGGAACTGCTTTGGATCGGCCCGTAAGGTCCTAGAATCGTCTGCCCCATATTTACCTCATTGACAGACTAATAATGGCGATAGGTATAAGGAGAATAGGTAAACAATTGGTTGTATGATTAACACACAGTCCTAAACAATCCAAAAAAGCCGCTAACGGTCAACACATGTCACCATCTGAGCCTCAACAAATGCCTGTTTCGCAGACAATTGAGTCGTCCAGCGGCACGACTAAATAGAAAACGCAACCGGCCCGCGTTTTTCCGTGGCCTTAAAGGAGTTTACAGAACCCACTGCAAAGATGTTTCAGGCATGAAACTGAAAGTGATCCACAGGTTCATTTAGACTACGGATAAAATTATCCAAACACAGCTTCAGGTTTCTCTGTGCAACATGTTTTTACGAATATTTGAGCTCCCCTCGGCCCTCAGTTACCTATGGTGCGATTAGTGATAGAAAAAAGGTAGAGAAAATCCGCTGTGACGGATACTATAGGTCCAATGGAGAACGTTTTTTATCCCATTTATCGGGTAATATATTGACCAAACGTTAGCAGAATGAGGCTTTCAAGAATGGAATTATACGGTCTCATTTACAACAGTGCAGCGAAACAATGTATGCATCTCAAGGATCTCATACCATTGGACATTTAAATGGATTACTCATGTGAAATCCGCTGTGGAAGTTATAGCGTAGCTTTTATAAGGAGAGCCAGAATTTGAATGAAATCGCGCATCCATGAACACAGTCGAAGCAATAGACTTCCTCAGAACTCACTAGATCCTGACAAGTTGAAAAATCATCATCTGCGTGTTAAGTCGCAAGAACATTGCGAGCCATTTGATCTAGACGGACCCATTTAAGGAGGATTATCAACACAAATACAAAGGGGTTATTTTGGATTCATAGCCGTTTACACTGGGGTACAAAATCTACCAGCTGTCTGGAAATGCCGGTTATAGAACCTCAATGACGGGTGACTCACCCAACAAGAACACAACATATTTAGTTGGAGCAAGCAAGTGCAAAACTAGAAGGAATATCGCGGTATTTGAAGCTCAATTTTGTCTTGGATAAAGCCATCCGATCGACTTTGGTTGGCATCGCATCTAGGACAAGGATGAACACTCGAACACCGTCTGTTGACACTGATCGCTGCTTGAGTATCCGATCGGCATTTGATTTTTCTGGCCCAATGACATTCCCGAAGCGAATTCGGTGAAGTTCACGGTTTCCAGTAGGTTTTGGATATTCTGTGGTCATTTTCAGGATCTGGACCTCCTGAATTATCTGATGTCAGCTTAGCAACAAAAATGGGCAGATGGCAGTGACAGCGCGGACCTCAGGCCTAAGCTATTTCGCACATACGCGAACAAACCACCAGCATGATAATCCCTGGAAATGAAATGCGATTCCATGTTCACCAGAAGTGACACAAGTCACTTTATGCTGGCTTTTTCAACAATTACTTTTGGTTGTTCAGTGTCCGATGAAGATTGCCCATGGCGTTTGAAGCATCAAGCAAGATGCTTCCTCTTATGACGTTGCTTTATTTATTCAGCTGCTTGCTTAAACAGCGCTGGGATCGCATTTCCTCAGACATTCAAAAATGGAACAGGTCGTTATAAAGGGTTATTTGTGTTTGAAGCAGATCTCCCACTCGGTTACTGGGCTTTAAACCTTGTCTCAGGTTCCGACTTACGTAATTACTCCTAGATGATATGCCCTGCGAGTTTGTTTTTGATTGATCCAGTCACAAGTAAGTTAGTGTTGATCACCATTTGCGCCGATGGTCAGGCGAGGGGTTCAGTAGATCACCTACGTATTGCAAACGATGCAGCAAGATACCAGTGGATCACACCGGTCGCAACTTATGAAAGGTGTTCAGCAACCTTCTGGTCCAATCACATTCGGCATTTTTACCTCAGGTCTCCAGTTACTTATAATCTCTGCCTTGTGTGGTTCCTTCGATGTTGGATCTATGAATATCTAAGATATCAGTACGCAAGAGTCGGTAGGTGAAAACTATGATGTGTATGCTGGAAAAGCTTAAAGTTGGATTGACCAGCACTCATTGTACTCCACACAACGAACAGAATTTATGCACATGTGCACCAGTATGCAAATATAATCCCACTATTACGAGGACGCCTGTGATATGATTGAATTCGCTTGCTGTTTTCAAGGTTGCGACAAGTGCTACCGTGCAATACTCTCAGCTAAACTAAAGCAAATCAGCTGACGAAGAACAGCCTAGAAACTGTTATTATTACTGTCAACAGTATTACTGTTATTATTAAAGTCAGCTGGTAAATATACTTGTCAAAAAGTGTCGTTCGTAAGATGCCCTAATTGAGTATTTACTTTGAGAAGAGAAATTATCTTCCGTACAATTCTTTTAAGGTTGCTTGTTCAAGTTCCAAAAAGTTGAAAAATTCTACGCTGCACAAACGGTTTCTTCAACAAATCTGTTTATTCTCGGTTCCCAATTTTGAGAAAGTACTGACTCAACATCTTGTGACAGACTAGATGGACTAGCCCACACAAAAATGCAGCTACTGGTGTCTCACGGTTGGAATTGACACTATTAGTAGCATAACTTACCTCAAAAAGAAAAAAATCTTGGCTTTGTTAAAAAAAAACGCCCACAAAGTATAACTAAACCATGGGGATCAAATTCGAGTACTGTCGAGATCCCGTTACGGTGACAACATCCATGTTACTTTAAGGAACTGTAATCCTGTCTTTCTGTTTCGGAAGAATATGACACTTGACAGAGTTGTCTAGCAAACTTTGGTCTGCACAAGAATAATGGGCCTTGGAGAACAGTTTATCTAAATGCTCAAATGCAGGCGCATTATCTAGGAAAGTCGTACTATATGGAGAAAAACCACGGCCACACGGACTCAATTTTGAGCTTACATGCGGGTTCGCTGGTCACTGCAACGGATGCACCGGTGAGTTGCCTAGTGTCAGTCTGTCACCATCAAGATCTCGATGATCTATTTTCTCTACAAGGTAACTTTACCAGTAAACATCATATTTAGCTATTTGGTTTACAGTCTGGATGTTCAACCCCACCTAAGGGGTGCACTAATGGGCATCTTTCAGAGAATATTATTATGGTAATTTATTTGTGGAAACCTGGTGGTAATAATTGATCACCCCACCACTATTGTGTGAAAAGACTAATGCCGATGCTCATTGGCAAGCTGTCATGCTTACGCCGGCTGAAGGTTCTCAAAAGTCCTCACTGTTTTGTCGTCCGTCTCATCCCCTCAGGCACATATATACATCACTGGCCTACACGTAGCACAATAGGCTGCGCACAAGGGAGTTGTGGTTTTCCAGCTGTGTCTAGGCCTCCAATTGATGAGCCACTGTTAACCGACAGATCCGTTTCAAACGGTAGCCAGTTATTAGGTGCCAACAGCCTGCACAAGTCTAAATCCATGCCAAACACCCCAGCCAGGATGATGCTTTCTTCAATCAAAACGGCTAGCCAGTATTCTGTAATAGTGGCAACATGATTCTAACTGGTACTGTTTAGTGCAATACTTGGGCGGCTTATTTCTAATCTTTGGCCTCTGGAAACGATTTAACAGAAAGACAAGAGAGCATAAGCACTGGAAAACGCACTGAATTAAAAAAGCACGGGTATCAACGACACGCTGTGGTAGCGCAATAGAAATAAACGCGAAACATGCGCAGAAGTAATCTCGCCATAGATGAGTGCGGATTAAGTCATCCAAACGAGCACCTGAGTGGGACTGTTCTGTTGAATGCCGCATTGCGACATTCAACTCTCATTTATACTCATGGGCAAGATGACGGTAAACAAATTTCACAAACAAATGAAGTGGAATGCCCTGATTTGTTGCATACAAACAATGGTGTTCATGTAGGCAGAGAAAAAATTGAAACGCAAGTACTGTCAGCAGAAGCGCTCCGATAAGAAGTAATAGAGTGAAGCAAAATCCTCCAAGGCGACTGATTATCCCATCGTTGCCACAGGTGGCTCCGACTACCGAAACTGCAATAGTGTTCACACTGCCGCATGTAATTACGTCTTTTGTGAACTGACTGGTCGCAACATTCAGCAGTGCAGTTAAATTACGCAGTGCGATCCCCAAGTTTTCTCTGTAAGTTGGACGGATTGGCGCTTCAAGCGAGGCAGGATTTTTCAGAGTCTGTGGAGAATAGAACAGATGAGAAAAGCAAGAATGAATACGTTTTTGCTTTTCTTACATTTTTTCTTTGCAAGACGTTTTGCATCTACCAAGATCCAAGTCAACTGTGGCAAACTGTAAGCATTCAAGTGGATTACTGGCCCAGTCTATACAAGAACATTCCAAGAAGTGTCAGCTACTTATGGCTGCCGAGTGACTATTTCTGAGTATTGTGGTCTAGGTTGACGAAGATGGTCCAGAGGGAAAGGTGGGTGGTTTTATTTTCATCAAAACAGTGGACAGCGGCTTTAGATATTGTGGGGGCTCATATGCCTAGATTTTTGCTCAAGCTGGCTGTTTTTAGACTCCTCAATCCCAGTCGACTCGCCATAGGTCAGTGAGAATTCTTGAAATATTTTTCTTGTTTAACCGTAGCTTATTATGATGTTGCTGATGATGCGAATAATGATGGTGATAACGATGATACAGTTGTCACAGCGACCTTTGGTTCGGAAGCAGCGTTTGGGTTCAGCCTCACTAGGAACCGTCATTCTCAACTGCCTCCGTGTGTCGGTTAAACATCCAGGTATCGGATCTGTAGCCGCACCGTTTTGATGTAAATTGAATTGCTGGATATGGTGGACGAAACGATTGAAAATTCACCCAAAATCCACTTCGGATGTGAGGCATGAATTACTTTCTACCAAAAAATCTAATTTCCGGTGCCACTTTTCCAAGGAGCTGTTTGGTTGGAAGAATTTGATCATCCGTGCTTCGGAATATTTATTTATTGGTGACTTTTTTTTTACGAATTTTGCAGAAATACCAGTGACTGCGTCAGGGTGCTTGGTACGTGAACAACGTCATTCCTCAAAGATAGACAAAGAGACTGAAACTTACCGCTGTGCTACGGTGTGTGTACCTCTATAACTTATACCGAGCTATACTGCGGATTGTACATGTGACACTCACAGTGCCTATCATATCAGTTTTGCAAGGGGTGGAGGTGTGACTAGCGCAGTCTCCTGGTCCTCCAGGTTGTGGGTTGGGACATGTGTGATAACGTGCTCTTAAGAAATGTAGGCTACTCTGACGGTCTTACGATTATTGCGGTTAGGCTTTTGAGCCAAAGGCTTTGGTTTAGGATCATAATCGTCCTTCTGTCTAGGTCTGGGGGCTCCGGCAGCACAGCCACAATTTACACACTTATTCAGTTAAAGTGACATGGTTGTGAGGAAGTGAAGCACCAGTGTCGATGATGCTGATGTTGTTCAAATGGCGTAATTATATAACAAAACGCTCAAATCAGTACTAGCCTGTCCAGTTAAATTGGCCTCAGCCTTAATAGTTAATCCTTACACTCAAACATTCTTGACATTTTGGTTAGGTAATTTGGGTCGTTTCAGTTCATCCATAATCCTTTCCATGCTGGAATTCCATTAGGTAATCTCTGGGTTTGCATGTGTAGTCTTTGTAATCAAGTTTCCTTATTACTAGGCGGCTCGTCTTAGTGCAGTGGGCGCCACTGGTCAACAGCAATCGAATTTTCGCATGCGTTTCCGACGTTCTTATGGTTTGCGACATAGTAAGACGATAACGCTGATCCAGTGCATTTGAAATGAGGGGAATAACCAGTAGGTCATACATACAACGAGCATTTCCGCATCGTGGGAGAACGCTTAAACCATCCTATAGAGATTTCACCCTGTCAGTGAAGGCAGAGGAGCCGTGAAACCGAGAAGCATTGTACATCTGTTTCATCCTTGTTGGGAATCACCAGCAGTGCGCATCTCACGAACCCGTAGCCTTCCGGCCAGTGGACAACACTTAACCCTTTGGCCACGCGTGGCTGGTCAGCAGTGTGATTAGCTCTCACGTAGACAGGACATAGCACCACTCATCCTTCAATAACGGAAACCACATCACGTGGTCACGTATTGACTGGCTTCTCGAATGACGACTTCTCAGAAGATGGACTGGTGGACAAACGCCTAGCGTTGTTCTTCAGTCGTCAATTATCAGCTTACTGGTTGGAATTTCTCTTGTTTGATACCAGTATCATGTGAGTGGTCAGTCGACTACTTCTTTCCACGTGTTTACTTTGAACAATACATTGGCGTTTAATCCAGAAGAAGCATCTCATTTTCCATCCGTCAGCTGATTCAACACTAGTAGCCAAGTCGACGACAGTAGCGCGTGAGTCGCATATGTTGCGATCATTGGTGAACGTTCTCGTCAAATCTCGGGACCTCATGCAACACGGTTGGATACTAGAAAGATCCAAAACGTAAGGCTCTTTATTAACTCTTTTGCAAGTGACAACAAGTGATGAATGATGAAAAAACTGTGGAAAAAATTAACCTCCCACGCTCAGGCTGACTTGGAAAAGCCATCTGAACTTGAAAAGCGGGAAACATCAGAGTTCCATCGAATAGAGTTACTTAGCTCCTGTACTCTGTCAAAAGTACTTGTCAAAAATATGTCCCATCCAATATACTTAAGAATGTTAACTTTCTATTGTACAAATATTCTCTTAAATTCACTTGAAATCACATTCTCATGACTCCCGTTTGGCCAGTCCTCCTAGTGTCTTGGCGGAATTTTTCCTGTAAGTTCGCACCAAAGGGGGGAAACACTGAACTCGTGTGCTGCTCTTATTAGAGCTCATCAGCAGTGTATAACTTTGGCTATGTTTAAGTTTGAAATATGGGTATTTGGTTTCGAGGAGGGCGTGTTACCACTACTCCGGCACATGCTTTTTGCACTCGAATTATTCACCGGAATAACTGTGCCAGGACAGGTGGAGGACTGTTCAAAAGAGGTTGACGTGAATGTGGATTTTATATATCCCGCGACTACTAACAGCTAACTTCAAATCTCCGATTATATAATCGAGCAAGGGTTGGGATTGTGTGTTCACCTGCTCACCTTCGCAAGGAGTTATTTCAGATAGACAAGGACTACCGGCTATAACCGTGGAGGATTGATTTTTTCTTGACACTTATTTGCGCATAAGTTCAATGCGATGGTCGAGTTCAACTTGTTTGATTTCAATAGATGGATGAGGGTCTGTGCCATGTTTTCATTTCTTTAAAGATTGAGTAGATTATTGCTTGATCTTTTCAATGGCAATAGCTTCACAGTTTTTCTCAGATGCGGCAGACGGCAAATGACTATGAAACTATGCTTTCCCCATGGCCGATAGATGGGTAGGCAGGACTTGAGTCTACGTTTTTCTCTTTAACAACAAGTTTGTTCTGTAGGCAAAGACGTGTGCTAAAGTATACGTAAAGTCAGCTCGGAAGTTCATGTGGAACAGGCCTCAGCAACAGTGCATCTGTGTGGCAAAAACAGGGTGACGATAACTAATGAAGTACGTAATCCCATGCGGACTTGGTTGAAAATGGCCCACATAAAAAAGCCATATAATGAGCTCATTAGTTGGGCCGGTTTCAGGCATGCATGGTCATGAGCTAAAATGGACGCTGAAGGATAAGATCTGTCGCAAGTTTGATGGTAATATAGGCATTTTCTCACTATACAGTTCACCAAAAGTGCACATAGAGCTTTTACCACTGATATAAGGATGAGCGAAACATTTCTACAAACAATAAAAAGTCTAGCCTCTTACTATTTCTTTTCTACTCGCTGAAGATCAGGTGCAAAGTAGTAAGACCGAATAACATGACGTTTTGATTTACATTACATGTGTTAGTCCACGGTACTAGCTCGGGATAGTCCCGGTTTTATTGTCGTTCGGAATACTTGCCTATTTGCACTTAACTTATAATGTAGTAGGACAGTGAACTAATGAAGCCTAAAGCTGGATGGAGTTGACTACATGGCATGTTATGTTTGCAGATTATCCGAGCTACGAAATGAGCTCGATATTACTCAGACCCCGACTAGAGCTGCTACCAAAGTGAGCCAATGGAGATTGAGTAATCAGATTACTTAACGTACTTCCTTAACATATGGGCTGCCGTCATTGTTAATTCATTGGCTGCAAAGCCGTAGACTTATCATCCACCACGACACCACAACTAAAGCATTCACCTAGTCACGCCAATGTTTTTTCATTTCAATTTTTCGTCGCGTCAACAGTTTGTCACCCGTAGCACGCCGAGTGGTGCACCACTCAGTCGCCCATCTGTCTGAACAAATAATTCGATAGTTTATAAGTACACCTCCGTCACGGACATACTAAAGCTGACCAAGGTGACGCCGTGGACACCTTCATGGTCCCATGAGTTATACAGAGGAGGGGGTGGGTGGGTGTCCGTACAACACTCACACAATCACTAACATCAGTTTGGTCAGTTTATAGAGGTCTGGCAAACAGTTTTATGGCCCTTCAGGTTGGGGATTGGAACAAGCGTTGCAATTTTTCCTTAAAATTTGGATTACTGAAGCCCAAGCTAACCAGCACTGCCTTGTGGTCAGGCTTTTGAGCCATAGGCTTTGGTTCAGACTCCATTCTTCTGCCCTCGCAGTATCCCACCTGGCATACAACCGTGATTCCCGCAACCAGAAATAATCTCGTGCCACATCAGCCTTTGTGTGGTGTCTTAATCGGGTATCTTACTTGCTGCATACATCAAGGTGGATAGGCGGAAATATGCTACTGCTGACGCTTTCCTTCGTTCTTCTTTTACAGACATTTTTCTCTCCCCCACCCCATCAGTAATACTGGTCTTGGCAACCCATCGTCGCTAGGACTATCACCTTCGTTTTATAGTGGTTTTGCCTGCAAGATCTACGTATCAACCAACCCCAACAGCCTCAGGCATCCTGAAATCAGTCTTCAGGCTTCAACGTCCGTTTTATCTGGCCGATTTGAGTTTTTGCCGCCTGAAGCAAGTGGGACAACAAACTGCTGTTGTTTGTATACTGGACTCGCTTGAAATCGATACATTCTGCTTATTGGAAAAAATCATTTGACCTCCAAGGACACCCATTGAGCTACCAATCCATCACTCCACTTTCGATTCCGTCTGCGGAACTCTTGCGATCCAGAAGCCGCTGCAACAGGCTGTCCATGTATCGGTATCTTTCTAAATCACCGCGCCGGAGGGTTTATCACAATGTAATATCTCTCCAAAATATGGCGAAACGAAATTTCAAATAGAGAGGTAGTTATGTACACTGTTCCGCTGAAGAGATGACCGGTTGTTGCCTACAGTCCAGGCTAAGTTCTTACGTTGGCAGTTAAGGTGCTAAAAGGCACCGATTTAAAATGTCTTTGCAGATGTAGCATCTGTGGAGATGGGACAAAGAAGTGAGTAAAGACTTCTTTGCTACAGTTTCTGTCCAAAAAAGATGGTCTATGCAGTAGGGTCACTAATGTGTTCTTCCAAGTAACCAGCATGATCATACACAATGTGCACATGAACGACGGTGTGTTTCCAAATGTAGCGACGTAGGTGAGCAGACCAAAATAGAAACGAGATAATAAAAGTCAGTGCAAGTCAACTTCTCAAAGTGTAACCAAATTTGTTTCCTTCAGCTGCGAGCCACTTTAAGACACGGACCGAAATCTGAGATTTGTGAGGGGAGATTTTTTTCAACATAAATGAGTGTATCGCTTTCTCACATTAAGTAAACTAAAAATAACCTTAGAAGAATGACCCACCAATATTAAACAATCACACCAATCTGATAAGCCCCAAAAAGAGGGACGCAGAATTGCGATGTCAGGGAAGTCTGATAAAATTCTTACACTGTGTAAGAAGAAGAATGCAACCTGACCAATCCCGAAGTGCCAGACGAGTTGGCTCCGTTAGTCTACTCTGCTTAGTTAAAACATGACATAGAAAGACACGAAAGTGGAAATGGACTGGGTACCTTTATTGAAATATACTGTTATCCCTTTGAATATACTGGTTTTTATCGGACAGGCTTAATTGGGCTAAGCCGCAAGACATTGCAACAAACATGGTTAGCTGCTGAATAGAAAAGCAATATCTCACAAAATGGCCTACATTTCCATCAGCGTCTCAAAAAGCTACTCAGAACGACGGCAAACATGAATTGAACTAATCATCAATTTTCCCACATTTCTGGGCAGACCCCTAGCACAAACGATGCTCATTTGCCGTGGTCTTGTGCACATTTACACGAGCTTACATTGTAACTCCCAAAAAAGTACTAGAACCCCATGGTTTTGTCTCCACAACCCCCCACCCTTGGTGAACTTCACTCCTCAAAAACTTTGAGTTTGATCACAATCAAAGGTTTCGGTAAATTACTATAGTACTGTGGCTATAACTGAACAGATTCAGAGTTTTTTTTACCTATGCTGTGTCTGTCTTAG
Source organism: Opisthorchis felineus (assembly GCA_004794785.1). NCBI lineage: Eukaryota > Metazoa > Platyhelminthes > Trematoda > Opisthorchiida > Opisthorchiidae > Opisthorchis > Opisthorchis felineus. The sequence goes on from SJOL01007009.1 coordinate 56,624, forward strand.
AGGGGTTTACGATGTTTACAAAGCTTGTTTAGAAATGGTTCATCTGACAGGCTGATTATGAAGTGAGATTATATTGCAATTACAACTTCATCAGTATTATGTAGTCCAAGCACCGTGGGTAGCTAAGCTTCCTGTGACAGCAGATCCGTACTTCAACATAATTGCCAGTCAATGAGCTTTTGATAAGAAACATGCGAAGCTACTCAAACGTAGAGGGGCAAAGATTTCCCGGTTGCTTCAGGTTCCTGGTACCACTGCAATGTCAGACAAAATGATCGTTTTTTGGCTACTCACTGGCAGATGAAGCAATGATGGGTTTTAGTTCTTTGAATCATCAAAGTAAAGTAAAGTGGTACCTTGTTAAATACTTCCTCACCCAGTGAGTGTTCGTAGTAGTACGATGCACAATGTGATATTCTGACTAACTTATGCCCTGAATATTAATCCATGGCTGGAACAGGGAAATTTCATCTGCTGGGCTTTGCACCAACCCAAAAAGATCTTAGAGAAATTTGATGAAAGCTGAAGGTTGATTGGTGGCTGAAAAACACAACGATGATTACAGGGTTTTATAGCTTAAGGTTTCAGTCACTTTGGATGACTTTGTCAGAAGCAAAATAGTCCTTTGCGATTCCGATTATGCCGCTCCTAACAAAAGTCGCCCAGGGTAACTGAAACGTTGAGTTGCAAAAAACTCCACAATCATCGCTGTGGTTTTTCACCATCAGTCAACCCAAATGGATGTCACACAGAGTGTACAAACTATTCGACCTCATTCGTACTGAATACGATGCCGATATTCCAAAAGGATCTTATAAGAAGGGACAGCGGAACGACAAACAAAGCAAACAGTGAGTATTATAACCTTTAGATATAGAATTAATCAAGCATTACGTTGCATACAGCAAGACCGAGTTAACCCAACAGAAGCAGTTGCTATTCTCCTAAGAATGAGCTGATGCACCTTAAGCTTCATGTTCTCCACTGATATAGTGTTCTTTGAAAATTAGCCAGTCTTGGGCTCATTATCCGAAAGGTGACAATGGTTTTTATGAAGGTATTTTTGTTTCAGGGTGATTGCCTACCATTTTGAGCGTATTCAGGTGCTAATACATCTGGATTATAATAATGACTTTTCTTGTAGCACTTCCAATCTCATTGAGAACCTTGCACTCAGAAACCTGTTTTTGATTCCATTCTCCCTCAACTGACTTCTAGCCTCATTACCGCTGTTTTTTTCGTTTTATGGCTTTCGCACGCTAGTCAAATGTGCAGGACTTCAAGATGGAAGTGTGGTCCTGAGGTCAGTGTCCTGGTATGTCACGCGATCGATCCCATCTAGTCTGTTTATTGTGGGCTTGTATAGTTTCCGGAATCCAAGAGAATCCTTATAATTGCTTTGCGTGTTGAACTTTGATTAACATGTATAGTGACCACTGACTCACCTGAATTAGGTCCTTGAGGGATTGTTCCAACTGCCGCAACTGTATTGTAAAATTTCGATATAGTTGAAGTATTTCAAATGCTTGTATCAACTGTCTTATTTGCGTATTTATCTCGTCGGTTTTTTTTAGTTCACTCTGAATAGCCTCCACGGTAGTGCGAATAGTTAGAGCTTCGGGGTATTGATTCAAATATGGCGTGACAAAGAGTAACAGCTGGTCCGCGTAGTCGGAAATCCATGTGTTGTTCGACAGTGACTTGCGCAACTCTGCAATACTGGCCTGTGTTATGTGGAGGAGATTTTACAAGTAGAATAATGATATGTAGAAGTTCATTTAACAGTTTGTGACGGGCTACCAATGAGTGATGGTATTTGTCTACAGTTGTAATGAACCATCTGGTAACAGGAACAAAAAAATTGCCATAGCATCAAATGCTAAGACGGTCAGCATACACTGACAATAGTTGGTGTAAACGTAGAGGAAAGAGCCAGTAGTTTGTTGCATGGAAAAGGTCCTTTTAAACAGACCTGTGTATTAATCTGTGTAAATTAATGTGCATTAATCTGTTAATTAACCTGTAATAATTAACTACTTTCAAACTTCCCAGCTGCGTAGTTGAAGTGATGGACAGATCAAGACAAACGGGCAACAATGAAGGTTCCAGTTAGGTGTTTGGCGCCTAAATACTCCTAGATGGCGACTAAGGCTTCTGGATCCGAATGTTACCCAGCAGGTCCGTAATCAGAGGAAGTAAGTGGGGCACCCATTGAAGATGAACATGAAAACGGAACGGTGACTTTACGTTGGTGGATTGTATCACGCTGCGAGGTAAGTGAGCTCTATAAATTAGCCACAAAGAATCATGAAACTGGGCCATGAATATCGCTTGAAATTCAGTTTGTAGTTGGCCGTTTGTGTTCCTTGAGACGAGCACATCTAGGAACGCCAATTTGTTGTTTTCCTCCGTTTCCATTGTGAAGTGGATGTCATGAAACACGTTGTTCAGCATTTCATTCGCTCGTGACAGTCCATTTTTCCTTACAATAGCGAATGAAATGCTGAACAACGTGTTTCATGACATCCACTTCACAATGGAAACGGAGGAAAACAACAAATTGGCGTTCCTAGATGTGCTCGTCTCAAGGAACACAAACGGCCAACTGCAAACTGAATTATACAGGAAAGAAACACATACAGATCAGATTCTGAACTACTACAGCAACCATCCGAACTGCCCCAAACGGAGCTGTGTTCGAACCCTATTCAATCGGATCGAGACGCATTGCAACACAACAGAGGCGAAAGAAAAGAAGAGCGAAGACTCTACGAGACATTCCGAAATAACGGGTACCCGAGGAATTTCATATGGAGGTGCTTACGAGACCACCACCAAGCTGATTTGTCAACACAACCAGAACAGAGGAAGATTACGCTGCCGTATATCAGAAACGTCGCGGAGGTGACTGCACGACATTTGCGGCAACATGGAAATACAGTTGCCTTCAAGCCTGCAAACACTTTGAGAAGAACTCTCTCGAAACCAAAGGGGAGGTTGGAGGCAGTGAAGAAGACGAACGTGGTTTACAAACTTAAGTGTAACGACTGCGACAAACACTATGTTGGCCAAACTGGAAGAAATATTGCTACCAGAATACACGAGCACAAGCTTGCCAGCAGAAGACATGACCCAATGTCACTTGTCTCAATCTACGAGGACAGAGAAGGACACAAGTTCAATTGGGACAATGTTCAAATACTTGCTCACGCAAGAACAAAACGGGAGCGAGATTTTGCCGATGCGTGGTACTCCACACAAAAGTCGATCAATATACATATTGACATCGACCCAATCTATCAGCCGTTACGAGCAAAAGAACTGCACAGTCACGGGACTCTGAGCCACATAGGACAGAACTGTCGAATTGAATGCGCCCAAAGAACCAACCAGACACAAGAGATTGAGACCAACCCAGATTCACAGGGGACCAATCAAACTACGTGAAGACCGCCTTCAGAACTACCAGATGCTGTTTAGAAGCTATATAAGGCGCAGGCAGAAGAAGAGGAATTCCCCCACTCAACCCCGCACTGACGATTTCACCTCGATTGGTGATGAAACGTTCGCAATCCAACTGCCAAGCTCGGCGAACAGACCAACAAACAATCACTGAAATTATTGTGCCAAGACAGAAAGTGATTTGAATGTGGCTTATATGAATCTCGCAACCACCTACAAGCTGGATGGGGTTAACGCCACATCTACACCGACGGCGAAGTTATAAAGTAACTTAGTGAATATGAACAATTCTTGATTGGGTTAAAGGCAAATCGAACTAATTTTCAAACCTCTCCGACCGTTTTCCAACTAGACGTATGTCTAAATAATCATGTTGGCGTACCCAGCTATGCTCCTTACAAGCGCTTAAACGGAATGTACTTCGAAAAATGAGAAATAATATCATTTTTACTATACATACTAAATCCTGTCAACCAGCCAAAATAGACTTGTACTATTCAGTCGTCACTCAGCGGAATTCAAAACTTTTGAGTTCGACACTTAGAGGCGAACATCTATTTACGCCATCCGGGCTTGGTGTTCATTACCGTAAGTAGATCAAGTAAGTAAGTATGATCACAGTGAACCTTCATCGAGGGTTTCCAATCTACTTGTATCACATGTCTCGGTTCTAAGAAGGAAATATAAAAGAAAGTTGTGTTGGAGTGTGGTAATATACGTAGAAGTTGTGAAGGACAGACAGGCATTGGGGGGCTACCAAACTTAGTAATATGTGGCATGGTTCCACAAAAATTTGAATGTATTCTGTCTCGTAATTAATAACAAAGAATACACGCATTAGTTCCGGGCGAGAAGTCGGAAGTTCCCTTGGTACTCTAGTGTAAAAGGACTTCTAACAGTCTGAACCTCTGAATACCCGTCTTCTCATGGTGTACATGAGCTGCACGCGTATCGATTACTTAGTTCAGCCCGCCAAATCAATCAACTGAAATCAGGCGAACGATATAAAAAAGTAGGCGTAAAGTCACAAATTCAACGATTCATGCAACTTATCACCAATCATTTGGAAAACCTTTGAAGTGATGTCACTGATATGGTGGTTGTCATATGTACTACAAAAGTACTTACCGTGTAATCAGAATTGTCCAGATAAGAGGTGATATTGGTGATAGTTGCAAACAGCTCGTCCACATTTCCCGGAATGAGCGATGCGAAATCGAACTTAAGTAGTTCAGTAACCAACGTACTACAACGGGCAAATTAAGCAGTTGGAAAATGACTAGTCGGGCAAAATTGTTTTAGAATATGCAGCACTTTCCTCACAGAATGATTATTATTAGGCTGAGATTTGTGGCCAATAATTAACCGGAGTCAACTTCGCTAAAGCGTTACGAGCCCAGCTGGTGAAATCTTTAGTAATGCGGTGTGGCAATTTTCAGCACAAAAAAAAAACAGATACACTCAAAAGTGACGTAAAATGACAGGAATTTAGAATAAACAGTCAACGAAGTCTTTCTCTGATGTCGATTATGAAGAGTTTACTCTCTACTACCAATCAAACTGGACGGTGGACAGTATCGCCACCTTAGATTGATGTACGATGAGTTTTGCTCCACGTCGAAGAGGCTTTGTATAGTTCATCGTAAAATGCGACATCAGACGAAACGCCTCTGAAATCTTACTGGGTGCAGTAAATCGCTTGCGAAGTAAAAAATCACGTAGAATGTCTCCAAAAGGCTGAAAGATGTAAACAGGCTTCTAAAATACCTAAGAAACGGAATAGAAACCTGCCCTATAAGTCTTGGCAGAAGAAGAGCGAGGACAAAACAGGCGGAAAAGAAATGTTAAATGTTTTCAAATATATTCAGTGCACTTAATGGGAGATGAGTCTCAATTAGAAAACAGAGCGCTTTATATCCAGGGTACATGTATATTCGACTCGCTTTGTGCAGGGTGGACTGTGACGCAACGTAAAGCAAAGACTGAACAAAATTGGTTGACAAACTTGTTATCAGGGAGAAGATACGAAGGAGTGTGGTGCAGGCAAACCTAACGAGGACGCATTAATAGGCAGAGGGATGCATCATTAAACACGTTTAATACCAAGTTTATGAGAACGGCGGAAAGCCATTTCTGAAGACCATTCTGAAATTATTCGAGTTTGCATTATTAAGGAACACACAGCCAACAAAACATTGGCCGAGTTTTTGCACAAATGGGAAGCCTGACGATTGGGGGTACAAAGGCGGAAAGTGTGTTGAAAAAATCCTGCACCAGAAAAAAACTATCCGAATTAATAATAGAGTGTACAAAATACTATCATAGCATACTATTCTTCAGTCAGTTTTCAAATCAGAACTTCCAAGTGGACTTCCAAGTGAACTTTCAAGGCGGCTATCCACTGACTGGATTTTGTAAGCGACAGCCAAAAATATCCTGTTCTCTGCAGGACAAGTGCAAACCGCTGTAAACGATACTTAACTGATTCACTCGCTTCAGCTTCAGCACTTCCCGGCAGCCGTAAAGATAATTCAGTAGTGGAAGGTATCCATGGAAGTCATGAGAAGAACGAAGGTAGCAAACAGAGCTTGTGTTCCATGATTTGCTATCTATTACAAATCTATATAATACCAGAAATCATGTGAAGGGGTTATGTAAAAATCAAGGGTAGGTACTCTTCAACGAAAGAAAAATAAGAAAAAGACGAAGGAGGGGTGTTGAATGGGATGCATAAGGATCAACGGGTCACGGAATCGAGTGGGTGACATCAATGTCAAACAAGTTTGTGGGACCTGATATTTCGCAGGCCAGCTGAAGTTTAGAGGCCATACAAGTTACTTTTGGACGTAAAGTACTGGGTCATGCAGTCGGATTCAGATAGCATTTGTGATCGACAACAGTCTGCATCGTATCATTCGCGATCGGTTCAGAAGTACCCGGTATATCATAATAAAGGCGTGCTCTTTGTCGATGAAACGGCTGGTTTCGGCCAGGCCTGATGCAATTGCACTTGAGCCTGGTTTCTTCCACTAAGAGACATGCGAGTGTGTTCTCGTCTTCTGTCTCACAGAGGCCTCGTCGCAAGATCAAGGTTTGATGCTCAGCACGAGCATACAAATGAGTATTTGCCCAATCTGGTGGTAGAATGTGGGGCTGGAACTTAAACTCTTCATGTGAGTCGTATCAACAGAGTTTATAAGACTTCTGGTTGCTAGCTCAGCAACCCAGTCACCTTTGAATGGGTGGTGGACTTATATAGACGTGGTTCTTTTTAAATGAAAATTGTTTAGTTGTGTGCTTTGCAGTTTGCATGGTTTTGTGTACGAAGCGTCCAGCGTATTCGTTCTGCAAGAGTCTTTGTCCTAAAAACTTTAGTTACTCTTGTAAACAGTCGGTGGAGCATATCTTCACTGTCGTCTCAGTCAGGCATCTAACTAGGTTACGTTTCTGTTGCAGGTACAGTGCTGTCAAGGTGAATATATTGGCTTGTCCATGTTTGCCTTCTGTGGACTTTGTACTCTATGCTTCCTTTGGTTTTCATTTGGATAGTGACATAGAGGAAATGTAATAGTCCCTTCTGTTCTCGCTCGACAGTAAGCTTAACTATGGTGTGAACCAAATTAAAACTGCTCGGCAGATTCTGTGGGCAAGTAAAAAGATTTAGCTCACGCTGCGACGATACGATATAAACCGCCCAACGAGTGCTACTAGTTTTTGAGTCTCAAGTTTGGTCATAAAATCATTTGCCAAAATGGGATCCAAAGTTGACCTTCGTTCTCCTCGTAAGGATAATCCCTATCTGGTATTGCGGTATCTAATCTTTCATGACGATTTAGGTGCTGTGAAACCCTGAAAATCTGTGCTATCGTACTACGCAAAGTAGTCACTTAGACGTTACACTTAAGAAGCCGAACAGGAGTTTCGCTGTGCGTAAAACAACGCGACCGCAGAGGGACCTAGGTATTGATTGTTTCCAGCAATCAGTTTGGCCACGTTCAGTCACGCGCAAAACCCAAAAAGCCAAATTGCTCAAGTGGAGATTTATCAACAAATGCGGGGAATCACATTGTACACAATAAGAATAGAAGAAAAGAATCAACACTCGGAACAGCTGCGTTGAACAACAGCGGTTGACATGTAGTTGTACGCTCGCTACAGTCTCTTGTGTTACCAATTAGCTACGTACGTACGTACGTATTGAGACGAGCAGTGTGCGCATAATCGGTCGATTTAAGTAACACTAGGATTATATCACCGAGCCAATACAAATTCTTCTTGCTTTTTTTAAAGTTTCCAGTAAGCCACACAACGTCTCATAAAGTTGATGAAAAATGATTTGACATAAAATGTGCTGCATGCGGCAGTAAATAAATAAGGGCATACTTAAATATCACTTCGTGGCAACCGTGCATTGATTTGGTACTACAGACGTGCTTTGCCCTGTTAATAGTCTTCCACTACTCGTATTGTCGGCACATCATGTCCATTGCAAACAATTTCACCAAAGAATGGAACGAAATATGTCTAACTGTGATCCGTAGTCTCATTTTGTCTGTCACAAAACTGATGCCAACCAGACGTGTGATCATATAGGTGAGGACGCAATTATGGGGAGTTTTAGTGTGAACAAAACTGAGTTTAAATCTAAACAGTGCTGAAAACTGAAACTACCCTACAGGAAGACAGCGGCAAATATGTTATGCCACCTGAAGGATCTTCGGGGAAATTTACTAAAGCTCCAGTGTGCCAGCTGACTAGAAGGTTGATAAGGAAACCTCTTCGTATTCCACGGCGTGCAGCACTGCTCTCCATGGGCTTTAACGAGAGGCAGGAGTGACTCACTAATTCGAAAAATTCAACAGGGGAGGATACACGCGGTGACAAATCCTACTGGCAGTTTACGTGTCTTCGACAGCAGGAAGCGTCCCTGGTTAAGTTCTGGTGAGGCTCTGGGATGGTTATTCCAAGTTTTCCCGTGCAGGATCGCCAGGGTAAGCCCGTTCCAAAACAAAGGAAAACCATATTTCTCGGCGCTTCTGCAAATTAAATGGCAGTGGACGCATCTGAGACCATCTTAGAATCGCAATAAGCTCGACTGACGAATGCGTCCCGTGGGGCTGTCATAAATACAGAGAGGCACGTCGAGTCTGCACGTTTATACTGAGAACCGGCAACAGCGTCTCTGTGTCAGTGCCACCATGTGGTCTGAACCAAGCAACCAAATCAAATTGTTACCACGATTACTTGGCAAAATACCGAGTATGATAAGTAATCAGTGGAAGTCGTTAGCAGTGAAAGAACTTGGTCTCGTATTGCTATTCATGGGTCGCCTGTGGAAGCGTAAACAGTCGTAAACCGCCTGAAAGCTAGAGAAAACAGAGTACGCACACGCAAATCACCAATACAGAGGAGAACTGTTTCCAATACACTAGACTACAGATGCTCTTGGATGACGGCTGTGGAGTAGTGACCTAAATTTCTGGTTATCCGTTCACCAACAAAATCTTATTTGAGTGGCAGGCCGATATAAGCTCATTTCCATTCTTCATTCTTTGTATAGTATGTTCATCTAATTTGTCCATGTCCCTGTTCTGATGCAAACTATGGCACACAGTTTGTACCCTATTCTCCTGCGTGTACATTACACATGTTTTGAAGTTATAATAGAGTTTTATACTTAGTATAAAGAGACTGTAGAGGTAAGAACGCCCGTCCGACTTTGTACTTTAAAGGGTGGCACCCTTTAGATACTAATTGCCAGCTTTAAGCAAAGCGTATATTCCAAAGCATTTGTTGAGTCAATCGTACTGTTTATTACTTGCATAACCTTTGACCGTTACCAGCGGCTAATGCTGTATGCTAATGAACCATCTGTAAATGGGACAAAAGTCCACAGGCAACTCAGTTCTCAATGTCTGCTCGAATGCAACCCCCTAAACAGGTTCAAAGTTCAGAGGTCGAAACCCCCAAGACACTTTCTCCATCAAGCAGAAACCTGTCCAGCTCGACACTTCAGATGACCAAAATAGTTGCCTTTTCCATAAGTCTGTCATTACACACTGGGCATGCCACCAGGCAGAGTTGTCTTCCGTCGCATTCGCTCTTTAACTTCGTTTTCCATATGCTCCTTGGGACTTATTTACCTGTCTCAGGGATCAAAATACTCCCGACACAGTCGACCACATACATTGAGTACGCCGATGGTATTGCTTATCTTGGATCAGATGTTTTAGAAGTGCAAAAGACTTTAAGTAATCTGAATAAATCCGCCGAAAATTTTGGTATGCGGTTCGCACCTGTAAAGCCTAAAGTGCTGTTGTAAGTTTTGTGGGATCTAGCTCAAACCTCATGCTTGCAGGTGGACTGATCGTTTTGTTGGTAAGTTCGTCTATCTGCGCAGCTGCATTGATCCCGGTTGACTGGCTGAAGACTAAATCACTTTCCGAATTGGGAAGGTCAAAGTAACGTTTGACAAACTTCGATATTTGTGCCGCTGCTGTGAAACCAGCTTGACTATAAGGGGTACAATGCTGCGATCGATCCGTCCTTATTCATGGATCAAAGACGTGGCCGCCGCGTTTGGAAGATCTTCAAAAACTCTGTGTCTGACCGTTGGTACTTCCGAAGTGTTTCACGGGTCTGGTGGGAAAGTTTCCATAAAAGGTCACTCCCCTCAATGGATCATCTGTTACACTCCACAAGTTATGCTGGGTTACGCCTTGTACTTCGTATGCCTCGTAGAGTTCTCCTTACCCAGCCTTGCATCAGATGGAGACGACCCAAGGTTTGTCAGTCCATGACTTTGCATGAAAGCTTTCACTAGTCTACTGAGTCATGTTGGTACTGTCTGTCTCTCGGGATGGGGGGGGGCACAGGATCAAACAAGCCAACGGTTAGTCATCCTGACAGACAAGCAGGTGCCACGCAGCCAATGGCGGTCACGCAGCGAATGGCGGTCACCCAGCGAATGGCGGTTTTGCATCAGAGTTATTACCTTCATTCTCACTTCTTGTCATGCTGGATAAGCAGATCCATTTGAAGTCAACGAATACATTTGGCCCTCGTCGCCAACAGGTAGCTCAAATTTCCTCATTCACTTTATCCTCGGTGAACAAAGCTGTTGCAGCTGGAACCAATGCATTTCAGTGCACGGTTTGTGAGATGCAAAAGTGAACCGAACTGAACTGAAATCAACTGAACCGAACACATTTTGAGCAACATGGGTGTCAAGAAATCGAAACCAGTGACTTTCTCGGCCTCAAGATTGATAAGCAGTCAGCGTTTGCAATAATGCTGAACCGCTAAAGGCGATAAAAACGGCAGATTGATTAGTTTCATCGGTGAACTACTAGTTGAGGTTTTTGAGTACATTATCAAGCAAAAAGGTTTAGGACTCACAATACTGGATAGATGCTACAAGGCAGCTGTTGTCCTCCGGCGGCATTTATTATCAGCTGATGTCAGTGTGTATAATTGCTTTAAAAAGTGTTCGTCTTTTATCTACTTCATTGCTTATATTAATTCTTTTTGACCAAGTTGGTGACAAGCAATTTCGTTCTTCAGAATTTGCTTGAAATTCAGTAGCGACGTTCTTTTGTCATTATAAACGAAAACAAAAGATTTGATATCAGTTATAAAAAATGAAAATCCAGTGACCGAAGGCATATTTTACACTTATGAACTGTTCCGTAATAATAAATAAATGCTGTGAGTTGACGGTTTCTGGGGCTTGCATTTGTGTAAAAGTTGCTCAAGTGAATATAATGTTTTTCTGGTGGACAAAGTAGGGAAACGTATCAATGTCCCTCAGTACACTGGTTGAGCACTCATCATCCGGAAAAGAACAGACACCTCAACATTTCCAACTGTATTATAAATAGCTCCGTTTTTTACAACTCCATAGAGTAAATACCCTTTGATCCCTTATTTGACTAAAACGTCATTTCTATTAAAAATGCATGATCCAGGTATAACATAAAACAAAAAGGAGCGTAAGACCCAGTTCAGTATTCGTAGTCACACCCAATCAGTAAGGCGGCTGTTTTTTTACTCGCCTGTTAGCGACAACTTACTTTTCTGCCTCATCTATGGATTCTTGCAACCTTGGTTGCTCTATTACAGCTGTCACGTTGACAAGTTGGTCCACACCAACAGAGGGCAGTAATCCGGGTTGTGGACTGGAACCTGTCTGCTTACACTTGACTAACAGACCGTCGACTACGTCTTTTGGTGTAGGTAAATTCAACAGATCCAGGATACTGGGATCGATGGACTGATTCGCGATGAGGTCCGGCCAAATATACCGAATGTAAAGGTTAAGAGCCTCATCGGTCATCTTCAGTCCAGAGGGATCGCTCGAATAACGACATGCTTCGTTGCGTCCCACACTGGCGAGTAAAATGGTTGCTCCTCCAACCAAAACGACCAGTGGAATTGTGCTACACAAAATAGCTGACAGAATTATTCCACACTTTATATGATGGGTTGAAGGTGGAAACGTATGTGGGATGGAGGCATAGGCGGACATTGTGTTTTCGTAGCAGTGTTCCTCCATAAGGTCTTTCCGGATGACTGAAAGTGATAATAAATAAGCCGAATACTCAACTGCGGTCCTCTCGTAAGGTGAAGAAATAAATAATAAGCGAATCCAGACTAAAGGAGGACCGTTTTAAATAATATGGGCACCATGAGATAACTTTTCTTGGCAACCAACTTTGCGAATGGGATAGATGTACTTAATTCGACGTTTTGCTTATTGATGAGATATACCTATAAGTGAATAAATGCAGATGGAGACATGCTTAGACGTTGAATCACACAATTATTGCATATTGGTCGCGTCTACGACGGTGACATTTTCAGGTCATGGTTGGTTGCCATATCTGCTGTCCGGGTTGGTACAACCTGGTGTGAAGACACAAGAAGTGATCTTCCTGGTATTCCACGAGTGACAATCGTAACCTGTGGGAGATCAATAATATCAGTCCCGTCCAGACGACGAGACAGGTTCACCACTGTTACATATTAACAGTGATCGCTGAGGGCAAAGTTCTGCTCGAGTAATCGATGCTTGTAAATTTTTAGGCCGGATTCAGGCACTGGAGTGCTGTTAGTAAAGGGATGGTAAGAATTTAGTGTATTTCTAGAGTTCATACAATGCCCCTTACCTAATGCTTGGACAAATGCTACCAAGCTCCCTTTGGGTGTTACCTGCGGTGTGGTTTCTTGAGTAGCACGCAAACGTCCTTCCTGCTGTTTGATTTGTACTCCCATTTACCTGGAATTTTGTCAAATATAGAAGGTCGAACAACTAGTGAACCGAGTGAGGTGAACACTGTTTTCACCCTCCTTCTTAGCAGTCCACTCCTTGTTCCCCACATGATATCATTGCAGGGAATAGTCCACGTGAAAGAACATACGAAAATTCTATTCTTGCGATATCTTTTTTGATGGCCTCCGAGCTACAACGTCTGCATATGGTAATCTGACTAAAAAGAAGAGCCCCAACCGGATTGTAATTTTCCTCGATACAACTTGCCTGAGATCACGGTTACTAAGGGACTTCGCACAACTGCGTCAGTTCTTCGGAACACTCTGTTTTATGAGGCTGTAACATCTGGGCAGGGATTGTTAAGTGACTGTATTTAAACTTTGTGAGCATCCACAGAAGTCTTATAATTTCAGAGGCTGAAAATATCATTATTGCCTCATTGCACACAGTAAAAGCAGATGTGTCACACAGTTTGTCAGAGAATTTTTAACTGTCGGTGTTGCGTGTCATAAGTTATAAAAATATCGTCCAGATGTCGATCTCACAGCTTTGGTTGTTTGGAAAATTCACAGCACGCACGGCATCCTGTGTGACGGAGGTGGTTAACAAAGATTGAGATTACCAGAAACCCAATTGTGACATCACACACCTGATTACACAGTCGTTTTTTATTTGTGAATGATGTGTTTCCCGGGGCACAGATCGAGACCTCTGGCTATACTGCTGTTGAGTAGTATTGATAGTAAGTAGTATGCGGATGTAGCCCTAAAAGTCATGTATTGGAACACTTTTATCAAGAGGTACTTTGTTTGCGGTCACTTACATAGTGTCAGCTGCCAGAAATATGTATGAGTTTAGGATAAAGTCAGGAGCCGCAAGTGACACCAGTGTCTTCAATGCTGAGCTTGAATCAAGTAAACCTACCCTACTCGCAGTTTTTGTCAAGCATTCTAAAATGAAACTGTGAACAGCCTTATCCCACAGCGACAATTAAATCTCCGAAAATGAAACATAAACACCATAGCCAGAATTCCTAGGATAAAAATGTGTCACTGGTGCCAGTAAATAAAACGTTTCTGCTTCATACAGCTACACAGTCTAACATAAAATGATCCGTCTTCTATTCACTTTGGGTAGGTCTTAATCAGACTATAAAAACACCCCATCCAAGATAGAATATAGTCACATGTTTTTAAATGAGGACTTTCATGTCCGGAATTTCCTATCCATTTGGCATGAGACATACATCACACGTACTTAGCAAATCCCGTTCGTACGCTTCTGTAGCCAGCAAAATGATGTAGATTATTATAACGAGAAGAGCGAGTGTGCATATGATGAGGAAAAGGTAACCAAGTCCAGCAACGGCCATCCCAGTTGAGTGAACTATACTGATCACTATTGGACTAATTTGATTCACGCTTCTAACAGCCGGTTCACCAATATTGGTATTGATTTCGTCCCACAATTGATTCAGAGCCTGAAATTGTTCGGTGAGGTTGAAGTTGCCTTCGATCTGAAAAGACAAACGAAACTTGACGTGTTTACACGGCACGTAAACGAAAGTAACCTTGAAGCTGAGAAAGATATACTTTGCATACCACTGTCACACAAAAGTATGAAAATGGCAACTCCTCAAAAAGCTAAACAGAAAACGAAATAATTCTCGTGAAAGATGTTTGAGTGAATAATATATATGCTGTTTACTGAAGGCAATGCAATAGGCTCCAAGAATCACTATCTGATGTACACTGAAGACAGTCTTAGTTAAGAAGAGATAAAATGAAGCATAGTCTGAGTATGACTGTTTAATTGGCAACAGATAATCTATCAGATAACCAAGATCCTTGTTACATTTCTTGAGCAATAACGACTTCAATGGTGAACATTGCCACCGTGCGCCAGCCTTAGACAGGCTAGCAATTCGCTGTTACCATTATCTTTCATGAGTAGGGCCCATGAACTTATAACGTACTGAGGCACATTTTAATTTGCGAACACGAGGTCCAGCTTGTATATCAGTTTCCAATCCCGAATCCAGCAGGCGGAACACTTCTAATTGACTGATTTCGGCTGTTTGTGTTAACCGTCCGTGCCGGGAACTTTGAGATAATTGCGCGTCCCGCCTAGGCTCCTCTATCTCTCACACCGACCCAACGATATCGTTTACAGTGATGGTTTTGGAAACCTTTATTAAGGTTGTCGAAAAAGGAAGCTGACATACTCGGCAAATAGTTACAACGAGGTTACAAGTGAACATTCGTGAGACCATCATTAACTCTGACTCTAATCAGTATACTCAAACCATAATAAAAATCCAAGTTGTTCAAGACAACATTTAAAAACATAAAGATATTGAAAAAAGCTGTGTTTTTGAAAAACGGGTGGCCGTCACAAGTGATGGGGTGGGTGGCTAGCTAAACTGTTTACCACGGGGATGAGGCCTTAACCTCTGTAATCATGTCTTTCAAATGTCTTTACCTGTGTTCCTGTCTTCCACTTGGTAGTTAAATAAACATGTGCGTAGTCACAGTGACAACAAGCTGGCTAAAAGTCAACTTGCTTTGACTTCCTTATTTGCCTGACCTCCAAAAACAGATGTCATTGGCGAGCAGATTTTCACCGAATTTATCTATTTATGCAGCGAATGATGGGGCTTGATAATCTACCTCATCAGTGTTCATTGCAAGTACAAGTTCAAAACTTATTATAACCAAACGTAAAGTTGATCCTTCTCAAAAGTTAAGATTAGTTTGTGAAGCAAGTCATCGCAAGTTTTTCGCATCACTCGAGGATATATATATATATATATATATACCAAGGAAAAAAACCTCGTAGTATCATAAGCCGGCCTCTGCGACACTCAGCTCTCACCAGAAAACAGTTGCTTGAATGACATGTTCCTTTTGTGAATCTGAATAGCGACGAAAGAAGACTGTTTCAATGAGGTGGCACCATTTTGAAAGTGTTTTTCAGCTGCAGCACATACCAAACAAGTGATGAGCAAAATTCAAATTCTAAATGGAAGGCACACTATCCACAACTGGGTTACATGGATCAGGGTAGATGTGGCATTCAACTGAGGCATTTTGTCAAAGAGTGCCCGGTTTAAATTCTTGAATCAACAAAAATTCAGGCTGGATCACTTGCAATGAAAACCTAAAAGGCTGAAGGATTGCCGGTCTGTTGGAAACCACTGATCGGATGTTTGGAGATGCGAGAAACGGAATTCCGGTCAGACGTCCACCACCTATCTGGCTGAGATATTTTGAAGACATTTGCGATGATATCGGCCACATAACAATCCTTCCTAAACTGCCTGAACGAACGGTGTAATAGTATAAAATTCACTGTGGAAACAAAAAGAACTGAAGTGCAAGCTATCCGTTAACACCAAGCATGGATTCTCTCTGGAAATCTACAGAAAGCCCACACAATCAGACAGGTCTTCTCATTCACCCTACGTCAAACGCTCAGTCTTCGGATCATCTGTGAATCTTGTCATGAAACAATGCTCGGATGAGTCCATACGAGCAGATGAACTGAAATGACTCAGTAGAGCAATACGTCAAATTAAGTACCCCGTAGGATTCATTACCCAACAAATGAGGAAAACGCTACCCGAAACGGTGAAACAGGGAGACGAAAACCCGGTGGAAGTACCGTATAGTGATGGAACTTCAGACACCAATCGGGAGATTCTTCGTTATTATTTTATTAAAACATTCTTCCGAAGTGATAAGACCTTACAAAGACACTCGGTAAGGGCTAGAAACCATATTGAACCAAACATTGCACAAACTGTCTATCAAACTCCCTGTACAGAACATCCGGCCAGATATATGGGCCAGACAACCAGTGGAAATCACGCAACACGCACGGCGTGCGTGTTTTCCTCCAGGAATTCCACTTGAATTTAGAAAACTTGGGCGTAACTCAGCTATTGCACTCCACGTACTTTAGTCAAGCCACCAAATCAACTCCGAATGCACACGTATTCTCCAGTCACGATTCAAGCCGGACGTGGAACAGATGTGCACTGAAGCACGGGAGATCAACACAACCGGACTGCATCAACCTTAGTGATGGCCTGAACCTTGGTAGGCGTAGTGGCAAGAAGTGAAGCAGGATTCTCAAAACTGACGCGTCACAGCCAACACAACAACAAACGGAGGTCGATCTCAGCCAAAGTATGTACACAGTCAAGCGTGTACACAGAGCTAACACACATCGACACACGTTGGTTATATCTGACTACCAACTGATCTCCTGACCACACCAATCAGAAGACATGATAGCGGGCCCAGATGACAATGCACTTGGCTCGTATTCAACTGATTATAGAAATCTTCGAAAAAGATTGCCCATGGCAATAAAAACGTCAGGTTATAACACTTTATTCTATTGCATTGTGTTTTGATCTTAAACTTTCCAAGGTATACATCACATAGAGCTCACCTTGCTCAATAAGATTCGAGTCGAGATTGGACCGAAACTGCTAAGTTACTGGAGTGGTTAAAACTGCTCAAGACGCCTTTAGATGTGTGTTCTTTCACTACGCTTAACTCAAACTCCTTAAAAATCTACCGGCTTGTATTTTATCATTTTCATCAACGAAAATGATTATCTTTCTTTAAACCACCCCACATTTACCTTCTGGAAGCATCGGTCGAAACATCGATCTTGTAGTTAGACCAACTAGATGATCAGGTGTTGCAGTAAGGATAACACTGATTTATATTAATAAGTAAGACAGCGTCTGACCTTTCTTTCGTGGAAGTCTTTCAGACTTCGGATAAAATTTTGAAAGGGCGCATGAGTGCTGAAGACACCTCACCGGACACCCATGACAATGTCCGCTGGTTTTGTATTCCGCCAAATCCCAAAAGCACCAGCAAGCCTGTGAACGTTTTGAAAGAACTAAAGAACAACCCGGATCTGGTCGTTAGCTAGCCAGATAGAGGCGCAGGAATTCTGGTAATGAATGAAAGATGCTGCGTTAATTGAGGTGACATTGAGTTTTCAAGAGATGGTATTCAGAAAGTGTTTGAGCGTTACGCACTCTAAAGAAAGTAGAAATCACAGTTGTATCTACAAGTAAATGTTTGACAGTATGAAAACCAATGACTCAACTGTATGACGTCTGCATGGAATGCCCAACCTCCATAAATTAGAACTACAGGTATGCCCAGCCTTCGTTATGGCCGGTTCTCCTTACCGCTGTACTGCTCTTTCACTGGCTGAAATTCCTGAGCCTATCGGACAACAAGTGCCTGGCTGAACTCTTCAGGATGGGGTCTTCTATCTTCACAGGGCAGAGTAATGTTAACCACAGAACCACAATGTAGCCTTCTTGTCCACACATACATACATATACATGTACAAACCGTGATTACACTGCAGCCTCAAGGTACATTTCCGTAGTAATGTAAAACTATATGACCAAAAAAATTTTGATAACACATGGGAACTGGGAACTAGTAGAAACGCCCTGAAAGAATAAAGCTGCTGTGGTCAGTTCATTTCGCTGAAAACAAAACAGAACCAGTCAAAGCTAACCACCAGTTTCTAGTTATACCTTTCAAAGTTAACTCGACGACCGGAATATTATTCAGAAGTCTTTCTACAGCTGAAAGATCTACATCACAAGTCACTAAGTTTTGACTGTTTTCAGCTTCATCTGTTCCACGCCTGGAAGATAGGGACAACTTGACGATGGTGTTCACTTCGGTAGTCGCATCCAATACCATTTACGTTGTTCGTACTGTTCAGTGCTTCTCTAAGCGGACTACTGAACACCAACTTGTGACGTGAGACCAACATTCAGAGTACTGCATACATTAGTGGGACTGACCGAAGACCTTAAACCGGGACAAAATGCGTCTGTCTGGTCGAATACAGAGGCTGTGGGATGACTCACAGTCTGCCTACGCTGAAATCAATTTCTAGGTTACGGCTTCACTCGGGAGCCATATGCTCGAGAAAGGGCATAAGTCTGGGTTGCAATCGTCGTTAAATGTCGCTAAGAATAGGGGTCGGTCAAACCGACTCAGGTTTCTTGAAGCGATGTTGATCGGTCGATGAAAGCAGTTGTTATACTAAAGTACCTCGCAGTAATCTTGAGGTGCGAGGACGTTTTTGACTGAATTACGGAAGAAAGAATTTCTGTGCAATTCATATAATCCTTATCATAATTTGTTATTTCATTCTGCTCTAATTGTTTACAGCTGCAAGGAGCGTGAGAAATGATATCATCTGACGACTACGTTGTTTGCTTTGCACTCTCCAAAACCGCGCGGCCGACGCTGTTAGTCGGGACCTAGCATTTCGGATCGTGCATGAAACTCCAGGAAATCGGTCCACAACGGTTAAGATTACGTAAGCAGGCAATTAATGAAGCTATCGTGACTAGAATTTTCGCACACTAAGTGCACGAAAGAAAATTTCTCCAGTCCATCCAGGTGGACTGACCTAGGGTTCCCAGCTAGTCCGATGACAGCACACACCAGACCACATCTTCAGCATAACTCAAACAACTATCTGTGTATTACACGTCCAACTACCTTTATGCCTTCCTAATGTAGGTTGTTCACTTTTACTGCGTTTAACCCTAGCTTTAATCTGTACCTTCCAGGAAGTCAACGAAAACACTGAATCGAAAACAATATGCTCTTACACTGTGAAAGGTAACAAACATGGGGATTGAGTTCTGACCACAATTGCCCCGTTATAAAACAACCACCGATTTTTTCATTTAAAGTTATCTATATGCAAAATTCGATAGACCGAAATTTAACGTGACTGTATTTATAAGAAAACAGGCGAAAGTTTGCACCATGCTGAGAAAAATTCGACAAATACATGCCGATGTTCCATAACTGACTTAGTTCCAGCTTACGAAAAGATGCTAGTAAATCATGGCTAGGTTCAGCTAAACAACATACGCTGAGAGCAAAACTCACTTGAGCTACCACCTCATTTGCTTTTCGGTCCAGTTCTGCTTCTAGTTTATCGAACTCGCCCAAAAGTTGCGTTACGTTCACACCAAATATAGCAGTCAGTTCAGATAGCGTAATGCTAGGATCCACCAGGATAGTACTAGCGCTGAAATCTGTATTCCACTGTTCAAGGTCTGCCTGCGAATGTTAAAAGCAACACTTGTGAACAAAACATAGAAAATTCCTCGAATAGTAACCTTTCAGATCTGTATTAGTATCTTTAAGAAGGGTAATAATGGTGCATTGTAATGATAAAAATACTTTGTTACTCTGAATGACTACTGGTTCACTAATGCCAAGGAAATGATATAAAATGAGAGCAGCAAACTGAGGCACTCGTCCGGTGGAGTTAAATTAGTGTACAGTCTTGGAAATGACCAAGATCTCTTTATCCAAACAGCGCACAATTAGTGAGTGCAAGTCTGATATTTGCGAGTGCTTTACCAAGGGATACTCGCACTTGAATCTAAGCCATATGCCTGAGTGTCTGTGGCTAAGGTTTCGTTCTTTACCGCTACAAAGACGTAAATCTCTGCAGTTACACCAGGTTTCACCAGAATCCCGAATCAGCTTTGGTCCAGACTACACAACAATGGATTTTCGAAATCATGGTTAAGTTCGATCTCAAACATGTCACAGCTGATCATTCCGATCACATAATGTACAAGTAGACCATGATAGTTCCCAAGGAAAATACATTAGACAACATATGTTCGTAAATGATGAGCACGTTTTTCATGAGTGATTCAGCACTAACAAATTGTACTTTTTTGTAGTAAAGTCGAGCGAAATGCTTATTTCGTTCACTGTAGGCTCTGGTTGTAACTGTGTTAGGCAGATTCCATCAGAAAAATTTGATTAAGAGGCGTAACTGATCTGAACTGATCAACTCACTTTTAGTCTGGTACATTGCGTAGCCGCTCCAGGTGAGGTCACTTTAGGGCACAACGTCTCGAAGGCCCTGCTTAGGGCGTTTTTATATCCAACGACTTTTCCTTGTAAATAAGAAATATCGGCAAGTGTTCCTTGTTGGGATTGTGCAACGAAACTGGTGACGTTCTGCAGGGTGTCGACGTCGGTTTTTAATAGGCCAACTTGATCAATCAATAACCGTGCGCCGTAGCTTTTGAGCAGTTGTTCCAGAATATTTCTTATCAAAATATGCAAATTTTCCTGCATGAAACGATAACAGCCGTACTGTGCATGAGTTCTTATCACGCAAAACTCATGGAGAAAATAGAGGAAGACGTAAACAGGTTGTGGTCTATGACAGAGAAAGAAAGAAGGACAAGACCTTTTGCCCTTGTTGAACACTTGGAGCGTTCTTTAACTGACCGGGCGCGTACAGTAAGGATCACGTACCTGCCAACCACACTTATGCAGCCGGATGCGTTGATAGTTTGGCCAGCCCTGGAATCTCCTAAGCTCGTTAGTTTTACTGTTCTTCTTCTAGAAACTAGTGACCATTATTCAAGATAAACGACGGTTTTATGAACAGGTAAGTACAGTTTCCGATGAACGGGCCAGGTAGCCAGTCCAAGTAACATTCCACGTCAGGGTTATTCCTAACACAAAATGGCCATCTGCATAGGAGAATGATAAACACCATAAGATTTTCAGCACAATGAACCCAGCCATGATGCCATCTTGTGGTAATAACTTTTACCTGAATACTTATCTGAGAAGACACAGTGTCAAAACATTCACTTTGTGTAAGCCTGATTCAATGAGTAAAATTGTGTGCTACAAATAAAAGCAATTCCAAAATTCATATATGTATCCTCCCATGCACAACCCTTTATTCCTTTATTAATACGGTGAAATGAAATACAGCGAATGACAATATTCTAGTAACCTAATCTGAGGCAAGCTAATGTTTCACTGAGGAGTCAGAAATAGTTCAGTGATCCACCGATTACTAGTAGGAACATCCTTCTACTGTAGAATATGTAGGACGAGTTTCAGTTACAGAAGCTGCTCAGTTGATAACCGATCCTAACCCAAAAGCTCGCCAAGTCCATTACGATATTACCGGACGAATTCAGTATCATTTTTGGTCGGCATGTCACATCGAACGACGTTAATGGACACTCGACACACAATGGGCGGTGCCACATAAAGTTTGCGCCGAGCCAAATATGCGGCTACCTGGATGTCCTATGCTAGGTATATGCAAACAGATTTAAAAAACATTTTAAAATCATTGTCCCTCCACGTGCTCGAGAAGTCAAGCAGCGATCTTTACACATATCACATCAGCTCTGTTTAATATTAGCCAATACACAGAACAGTAGATTCAGTTAGTTGTTCGTCATTTCATGGTACAGCAGTACACTAGATCGCATGATTTGTAAACAGTATGTCCCCCGCACCCCCAGCCAGACTGCTGATGAACGTACATTCTATTACTCGAACGAAATGTCGAGAACCGATATGTTTTTCCAGTGGACAAAGAAAGTCCAGTGTTTCATGTAATTTGTAAACGATTCTCCCCAGAGACTCTATAAACAGTACCATAGTCATTTATCAACTGTTTAAACCAGTGATAAGTGTGTGCTTCTGTAGCACAGTACCATGAAGCTGATAACTAATGAGTCATCCCAGTGATCCTTGATGAGCCCACATAAAGGTGAGAAACTCTGTATGGCAAAACATTTTGGGATCTTAACATATATTTACCTTCATACTATATGTTGTGAGTAGACCTTTGCCTTAGCTGAACCCGTCGTTTATGATATTCTTCAAATGAATGTTTTTCACAAAAGTCGTGAGCTGTCGAAGAATTTTCAGTAACCTGACGAGTAGTGTGTGCCGTGTAGATAATCTACTGCGATATTTTGAATATCGTCTTAACTAAAACCTAAAGCGGTCTCTGTAAAGCACATTCACTTGAAAACATCATAAACGAGAGATTCAGTTGGGATTCGGTCGAGTTTATCATTAAAACCCAGTTACCTGAGAAGTGCATTTCTCGAAATGTGTCCAATCCGGATTAGAGTTGGACATAAAGTTGACTGAAGGGAAACTCGGGAACTGCGTCTAAATGATGAGCCAGAAGATTGACAAAACTGGCCGTGGGCTGTCGAAGATTATTCATCAATCTTATGAGTAGTGTGCTCTTACCTGATTAGGAACTTGCAGTAAAGTGCATCTTTTGATGGTTGGGCAGAATGATTTTGTCTCTCCGATAGAGCCGGCAACCCAAATAAAAAGTTTTTTAAAAATTCTTTACAGTTTAAATTCCGCAGGTGCACAGGCAGGAAAGGCCTGAAGCCGTTAAACAAAAGGGTATGTGGATCGCGATGAAGTTACTCTGGGTATGACGACCCTATCGTAACCATCCCGTCTAACCCCTATTTCACAGCATGGTAAGCACCTGGCCCCAATGAAGATGCAAGATTATTCGGCCAGATATATTTGACTGTTCAATTGTACTGTCTGAAAAAGTCAACAACCAATTGGACCTGCAAGCATGCTGATAGGCCACGGCTTCTTCAAACAGCATATTTTATCGGATATTCCATTCAAATATGAGAATTTTTGACCTGATCAACGACTATCCATAACAAGTAGGCTAGAAGTGTTTCATCACTATTTAGTTGTGTTACTTACCACTAAATCGGTTTGTACACGTTCGAGTAGAGAACTCGTCACCGCACTTCCCTGTGTCGGCAAGTTTTGCAAAAATGAAATCGTCCCGGCAAACGCCTCTTTTATTGCTTCTTCCAACCCGATTGTCAAGCCAGTATTTGAATTTCCACTGATGGCAACCACCGCCGCATCCAGAGAGATATACACAAACGGAGTGCATAAAACGATAAACAATACTGAAACTCCAATTGCAATCCCCAGGCCAAGGTACCATCGACTTTGTTGGACTGAAATTCCCATATGTTCCTCAAAAATGCTGCTGTTGTGTCTTTGTGGGAGTTTCTGACTTTGGGCTTCATAATGATTTTTGTCCTAGGTATGAGGTTTGCAAACAAATTCGCCGAGCGTTATTCAATAATAAACTGATCTCATTGAAACTTTTTAGAACATTATTATCAAAGTCTTCTCTGTGCTACTCATCGCACTGGAAAGTATATACAGTGATTCATCAACCTCAGCTGATTTAATACTTTCTCGACTCAATGATTTCACTTAGTTTTATTCACTTCGACTCGAAAATGCCTAGTGAACTGTAGCAGCGCTTGCGGTTGTAATGTTTGAAATTATTATGATAGGTGAGCACGGGTAAAAGACCCCAAATGAATCCCATCTTTCAGTAGTTTTCAACGGCGGACGCAGACGTAACACGTTTTAAATTTCTTCTGTGATGGTTTCCGGTTATCTCATATTGTCCCAAACGAAAGTTCGTCATGCCATGTTGACAGCCGCCCAGACTTCGGGATTCAGTACATGTCTAGTTCATTGCCCTTCAGAAAATCCGTTAATAAGCTAACAGTTATTTGTTTGTGAGGGCCAATAAAAGTGCTATTACCGTTCGATTGAAATGGAGAACCAACTAATGAACCTGATCATTGGCTTGTTTGCCGGGCTAGACAATTTAGCTGCTAGCGTCCCACCACAGACCAAGATGAAAAACAACAGGCGATTTTCAAATTAGGTTGCCCTGCTACATGCCAAGTAAACCAAACAAATGAGTTGTTGCACAGCTTCGTTATGGAGCACCGCATTGTCACTGGTTGAGCTTTGGGTAGGTATGTGTGTGTGTGCGCGTGTGCGTGTGTGCGTGTGTGTGTGTGCACGTGGCAACAGAGGTGATACCAGTCGGGCCATCTTGCCTGGTTGTGTGGCCCGATTATGTTGGTTGGTCCTGGATAGATAACATCATAATATCTTTCCCAGTTCTTAGGTGATGCACTATTCCCAGTCCTGAACAAAGTTGTGGATCATTCAGTTTACAGCTAAATACTTGTTTGCCAAAGTGCTTTGGTTCCAGCTGCTACAGCTTAGTTAATTGAAGATAAGGAGACCTGAAAAATGGGAGCCACGTGTTGGAAGCGATGGCCCAACCCGTTCAGATGGATCTGCTTATCCAGTATGACAGGAAGTGGGAGCTATACAGTGAAGGCAATAACTCGGATGCGAAACCGCCATTGGCTGCATGACACCACCATATCTGTCAGAGTGATTTATTTAGTCCTGTGGCTCCCATCCAGGGATTTGGTAGTTACCAACGCGACTGAGTTGACTGGCTTTCGTGCTTCATTGCCACGTCATGGACTGATCACACTGGGTCATCTACATCCTACACAAGGCTGGGCACTGAGGGCTGAGTGAGGAAACGGTCCTCTGGTATACGAAATACCTGTGGATGGTAACCAGCTGATATATCGAGGGAGAAAGAACTTTCGCGAAAGTCATCTGGCGTACTGATTTACTGTTTCCATCAGACTTCCACACGTATAGTCAGTCAAACAGGGTCTTCGAAAATCTTGCGCATCCAGCGCCACATCTTTGATCATAAATCGGGGCAGATCGAACCGTGGCATCGTACACTCTACTCTTGACAGTCAAGCTGTCATGTCGGTGCAACAAATGCCGGAGGTTAGAAAACGGTGCCCTGGCCTTCCTAATTCGGAAAGTGATTTCGTCTCTTGCTAGACCGATGGGACTTATACAGCTGCCCAGACAGATGAACTTATCCACCACATTTTTTGGTTCACCTGCAAATATGATGTTTGAGTTTGATCCCACCCTACCTTGCAGCAGCACCTTACATTTTACAGATGTGAAGCGCGTACCAAACTGCGCAGCGGAATTATTCGGATTACTTAAAATAGTTTGCATTTCTAAAGGGAGCGAGCGGAAGAGAGCATGATAGTAAGCAAGCACCTGCCTCAAAGTTGCTATAGGTATGCAAAGAAGACTCGAAGAGTATTTCGATTACAAGTTGAAGGGGAAGGGCTAAAGAGGATATCCATGCCTGATATCACTGTATTTTGTGAATCCGGGGCAGAATTTGCCATTGACATGTAAGCCTCCACAGAGCCGTTATAACAGACCAGAATCTAAAAGGAATACTCTTCATCGCGACAGACTGCCACATTTTCAGACGATCGATGGGGTCAAAAGCAGATTTCAGATCGGAAAGTAGACCATTGTTGGCCGTCGGAAAGAGTGGCTCAGTTTCCGCACTTTCCGTAAGCTGAAAGTAGAATCGATGCAACCCCGGTCTGATCAATACATAACTTGATTTCCGCGAATCTGATTCTCCCGAGGACGGATCAACCTTCGTCGGATAATGCCAGAGAACTTCTTAGAAGCCATAACCACTGGGCTGATGCCCTGGTGATTTCTGAACGATGTTCTTGCATCCTTTTTGAATATGGGAACGACAATCAAGGCGCTCCATTCTGCTGTGTGTTCTCCTCATTCCAGACAATTACGAGTAGGGTCGTTTGGCCAGCCACAATTTACTTGCCACCATATTTGGCGAGTACGGGGTGCAAACCGTCTGATCCAGGTGTGTTGTTGCGCTGAAGCAGCGAGATTGCATGATGGATTTTTGTCGACGTTGGAGAGCTGATCTCGACGTCCCACTGAGGTTCAGTTATTCCCCCCAGAAGTTGAGTTGATGAAGTTCAGCTGAACTGTTCTCTAAAGTATTCAACCCATCGTTGAAGACGACGTTTTTTGTGAGTGGATTGAGACAGGTTCGCTTACATCCACCCTCCTTGCACCATTTGATCGGATTAGCTGGAACAGCGTGCGACTGTTCCACATTACAAACCCCTCAGTATTTCTCGGGCCTTTGCAATCCACCAGCGCCCTCTGTCAATCTTTCAAGCATTAGGTCTTTCATTATTCGGCGTTTGAGGGATTCGTGCGAACCATTACAGTCGTTTGTTGCTGGTATGGCTTTCCTGGCTTCATTCAGAGCTGCTAATCATGACGAGATCCAGTGTTATTTTGGGCGTGCTGGCTACCTCGGTCAGACGGTTTCAAAAGTTTCGAACATGGCCTCCTCTACCTTTCTCCAGTCATCGAGTTCTGATAGCATCTCAGCCAAATGAACTCGATAGTGTTGAGCTAGAGAGACGCTTTGCAAGTGTTGAGCTGAATGTTTCTGTATCAACCGGTACGTTCCAGGGGGCAAGAGAATAGATATGTATACCCGCACAATGTCATGATAGGAGTCAAGCGGTATACTCTAAAGTGAACGACACTATTGTATGGAAGGTCTTTACCGGTAAACGTTTGCCACACGGTTCACCTGAGTCCACGATTCGTTTACAGTTGCTGGCCTCCAAGTTACGGTGTGAGCGCTTGTCCTGAAAGTTTTTGCTGAGTAGAGGCAAATGATATTCAGCACATTATCCATGTAGTAAGCGTTCACTCCAAGTCAGCCGCTAATGTGGGCTTTCTTATGAGTTGACCGGTCAACCTGGGCATTCACATTGCCTGTCAAAATCACAATATCTGCACTTCTCGCCGACCGAAGCAACCACGACAATTCACGTCAGAAGCTGTCTTTCCCATGCTCACAGCCGCCGTCCGTCGGAGCACGTTTTGAAACAACAAAATACTGCCTATCGCGTCATTTTGATTTTGGCTGAACCAGTCAACTTAACAGCGTAAAGATGTTTGTTTATGGAACGCAGTCAAGTTGAGCGTATTCGGCCCTTGAGCTTAGCACAACCGCCAAGCCATAAGTACCACGAGACGTTGCATCAAGGTCACCGGACACCCGACGAATAAAGTGCGAGAAATCTGGAATCGCCCGACCAGGTTAAGGTGCACGATTGAACCGGGGTCTAGCATGCGCGTTTCGGAGGCATAACGTACACTGAGAACAAGGTATGAGCAAGAACTCCTTGTTGTCGAATTTGACACAGTGAGGATGTTATAAGGAGCAACATGAAGCAGATCTCTTGAATTTGATATGAGTTTGTGTTTGGTATATTGTTCTAGGCAGTGGTTTAGGTACAGAGCAACGGTCAGGTCACGACAGCTAAATGAGGAGTATGTGGGAAGGAAGAGCCATAAGATATATTAGGTCGAGTGACACTTCCAGGTTGCTCAGGCCAAAGAAGGAAATTTGGTTGAGGCACTTCAACTTGAGCCTCCGACTCAAAATTCTGAACGTGAAGTAGCTGTTCCTAGGGTTTTCTTGAGGTAATCTTCCCGGAGCCAGTGCCTCAACAGTCTGGCTCACTTAACTGCAGGCGGCTGGCTGGGCGCAGGGGTGCAGGAATTTGGGCATAACTGTCTGATTCCTAATGCGGCTGCGCACAGCAGGTGCTTTTTGAGTAGCACTGGAATATTTGGCTTTAAAAGTATTCTTGCCGTACCGAATAATGCATCGGCGGTTAAGGTAAACCATGGGGCGTTTGGGATGCATTATTTATGAGGTCGACCTTTTCTGATTCGTCCTTTCTCTTGGAAAAGCGGCGACTCTGCTTCCATAAATATGGGCCCACCGGTGTCCTGGTGGAAACAACTTTGTGCCTTCACACTTTTATCGCAGATAACGGTATGCACTTACTTCCACCCACGATGTGCTAGCGTCGGAACTCTCACCCACCATCTCGTCCATCAAAATATCCAAAAATTATTATCAGTGGTTCTCCTGCAGTCTAAATATAGATTTATCAGCGTCGAGTGTACCATTGGAAATTCGCATTTTGTACTCGACATCGTTTGATGATGAAGTTATTATTTAAGTTTCTCAGGCATTGTTTGGGAGTTGCTGATTGGTAGTATGATGCGTGTCAGTTTCTTTGATACCGATTAGGCACTAAATCCTGACTATATATATATATATATATATATAGTCAAATTTGGAGCAAGAATCTTTGCAGAATTACACAGTTATCGTTGACTTTTCGGTCTCACGGTGCCCACCGTGGTCGGATTACTTCGATGCGATACTGTTATTCTCTCTGTTTTTAGTTAGGGTTTACTGAGGCGCACGGTGTTGGAACCTAAGAAGAAAACACGATCTCCATCTTCCACGTTAAAATCCTGCATCTCAAACAGGAATCGGACAGTCTCATTTCTAGTGCCTTCGGATCCAGAAAGTGAGATTTGGAAAATTATCTGCATATCTTTTACAAGTGTGTAAGATGGAGTTCCTGGAAGTGAGACAATTGGTCAGATTAAAGCTTTAATTTGGTTATTCGTGCAACTGTGAACTTCCGGAAAAGTCATATCGATTAGTATGGGATGCTCACAACTATAATGTATAAATCAGCGGATAAACCAACGGCTATCCATTCTGCCTTAGCTGGAAAAATCCCTACACTATTGAGCTGATGAAACTGATGACTTACCGTTTCCAGTTCCTCAATTATTGTGGTTTTCGAAGTGCACTGGGTCTTGTGTTTTTGGCGATTTTTCCGATATTTATAAACTGTGTAATACCTGCAGGGAGCCACAATAAGAACAATTAACATGCAAAATGTCACAAGAAATGCAATGATCCCCAATGCAATCTGAACAGGATAAAATGTGACTTGGATTTGAGTTGGCTGAACATTCTGTGGTAAAACTTCTATCACCGGGTAGTTTTCATTGGACCTCAGCAGCAATTCACTGAGATAAGCAGTAAAGGAGGCTCCCGTAACCTGTGGAACTGTTAGCAATGTCTCATTGGCACCAGGAACGACGACTGGTTGGAAAATGTAGTTGAGTAGTCCACCATTCAAGGAAGGCGAAAATAGCGTGGCAAATCTGTCAAAGTTCGCCGCAATAGCCCGTTGGACTTCCAGAGCCATTGCCGTCTCACGGTCCTATAACGTCAAAAGAGGATAATTTGATATGGCTAGCGGATAGCATATGTATCAAACATAGGTTGTTTTATTCTCAATATTCGCAAACCCCACCACTTCCTTACTTTTCGCCTTCTATTATAGTGACAAAACATCAAACTCAGTAGGCAGTCAGCGAAGTCCTGATTCAGACATCGGACTTTTGTCTTCAAATGACTCGTGATGCCTGCAGAGTCGTGCCTTCTTCGGACACATACAGACATGTCACCTTTTATCGGCGACTATGAAAGACACCAATAAGAAAAAGGTGCTCGAAACATTTGTCTTTGGTTGCTTATTCAAATGGTATTCGGCATACCCCAACTTTGACTGCATAGAGAGTACGTACCGGCGCTTTTTATACTATGCATAACTTATGGTTTTGTGCTAAGGTCAAACCTTCATAATTCGAAATGGGATTTTACCAAGCCAAAGTCTTGAGAGATGTGATATCCAAAGCAGTCAATGTAACACCTTTATCTTAACTAATTTAATCGTGAATCTCTTGAGTTGACTAAATACTGAGGACCTTGGTTCATCTTCTGTTGCCCAGATGCTGAACAGTCATCTTCTACTTATGGAAGTAGCCATTAATTGTTCAGCATGGTCAAGGGGTAATCAAGCCTACATGGCATAGTGTGTATGTCCTTGAGAGAATATGTACGCAGTTAACGTCAAGCTATCGTCCGTGCCGCTTTAGATGAACGAATTTTACTCAAGCCAAGAGAGACAAATGCCTAATGTTGGATCAGGGTGCGTTCATGGCAGTCTAGAATAGTACTTCCATTTGCAAGGAGGGGATACTAACCGGTAGCGTACCACTCAATTATGTAAGATCCGTCTGCTTTGCGTTCGTGATGATATGGAGTTAGGCTAAACTTTGTTGTTGCTAGTTGGGCCGTCAAAAAGTCTTCAGTTTAGAGAAATTATTTCCTCAAGCTTAGTTTCCGTAGCCCCCAAGTGTTTTTTTATGTTCTCTTGGGACATAACGACAGGAGATACAAGAAAAGGGTCATGTCATTAGTGACAGAAACCGCCAGTATTTTGCTTTCTGGTCTTTAGCAGGCCCCCTGATATTGGTCCCTTTTTCCGCAGGGATAACTGGAGGCAACCTGGCGCGGTAACTGCACTCCTCTTGCCAGATATTTATTCCACACTAACTCCTAAAATGCGCACGTAAACAATGCATTCCGACCAAAGAAAACCGTACTGTCTCAATAGTGTTTAAAGCTTATTCTGCAGATGCACATCTTCTGGAATGTTTTCTGAAGGTAAACAAATGAGCCTCTTAGAGTTATGTTACTCTGGAGGCCACCCAAATGCAGTTATCACCTTATATGTAAAAAGAGATTCAGAAAGTTAAAGAACTATTCTCATGCATCTATGCATTTAGGAAAGGGGGCTCGCACAAGCGATAGGGTCACCACCAGTCACTGCCTGGTACTTTCTTTGCAGATTTGGAAGCGGCAGATTCGGTAAAATATCTACCAGATAAAGTATATCCGGGTCGCTATCAGTCAGTCTTTCCTTGTGAGCTGTCGGACATTAAGGAAACTGTAAACCACGGACTTAGCGAGAGACTGCACAGTACTTCTTCTGGAAATCAAGGAATCTTCACAGTCTCCCCGAAAACGTCACCATACTGCAAGTTTACAGAACACGAAAGATGCCTGAATTTAACAAGCTGCATAGTGGCTGAGTAACATTTCATGTTTTGGGCTATGAACTGTGTCGTGTAAGTCGAAAAGTGTATAGTAAAAATAACATGTGAGGAAATTTCTTACATGTCTTCTAGGCCGCATTTTTTGCCGTGTTCATCTAAATCTAAAGGCATTGCGCAGCCGTGCAACGTAGGTCAATTTGGAACCTCTGACTGGCAGATGCACAGTACTGGCTAAGAAGCCAAGAAAGGTAAATTGTCGTCCCTGAAAAAACTGTCTTATTACATCTGGGAAACAATATTTATTTAATGTCTTTTCTGCAAACCACAATGCCCGAGAAAAAACCATCGTTCCTTGTAAGCTTTTTCCATTCTTGAAACAAACTTACTGGATTATGTTCAGAGGAATAGTGGTCCTTTAATCTCCCTTTCTTTTTTTGTGGACTTGCCAGGAACTAGCAAAGCACCCACTTGCTTCCACAGTACTCGGAATCAGGGTTTTAGCAACTACCACCGATTTCGGTTGCGTAACAAATAAAGCATCCAAATTCCGGTGTGGTTATCATCGGTGTCGTCACCGTTACACTGTTGGCCTTCAAACAGTTATCGCCATCATTTAGGAAGGTGTCAGCCCCTCTGTCATGGATAGATAGAACATAAGGTTGAAGGAAACTCGGGGGCTGCGCTTAAATGATGTGCCTTAAGAAGGGCGGAACCGGTCGTGAACTGTCGAAGAGTTTTCAGCAACCTTATGAGTAGTGTTTTACGTCCACACAATGTATTCTGTTTATTTTACATTATAATTCCGAGTTTTCCCAAAGGATGGTGTACTTTGGGGATCTTCGGAATCAGAGTGGATCCACACTGTTGCTTTAACAGCTATAGCTGCAAATGCACTTTTGTGACTGTTCTTCCCAGATTCTTTGGGCGACCGCGGCGCTTGACGTGGACATTAAAAAATCACTTATGCACAGTAAACTTCGGGGAGCATACTGTGCCTACGAAAGTAGTAGCTAGGGTTACTTTTAAAGGTAATAATAGTCGTAAATTTTCATATTGCCAGCAGTCGCCTAATGCTGTATCTTGCGGGAAAATATCAGGTTATTATGGAGAGTGTTTTCTAACGTGTCACCCAAGAGATTGCCTTCACATCGAATTTGTTCATTTCCCACGCAGTAGACATTTTTGTTACTTATGAGTAGCTAAAAGTATATGGCAAATTCGGAGGGCAGAGTGATGGCTCAACATACGGGACAGTAAATCCATAGGGAGCGGATATATGTTGATTTGGGACTTTCTGGTAAACAAGCCATGTTTAACTCAATTTCGAGGACAAAAGCTTCTTCCAATGATAGAGGTTATTCAGTTCTGGTAAGTCTCGCCAAGAATGGAACCCCTAATCAGCGAACCAGCATACGGGGAGAGTGGGACTAAATTTTCATTCCACTCCAAATTTTAAACGATCTCCCTACTTCACAACCTAAAAAAAATTGAAAGAATATCATTGTATAATCAATATGAATGTTTCAGTGTCCTGAGTTTTGGTGATACCCCTTCTAGTCTTAGCTGATCACAGCACACAAAAAGCAGATGATATTTCTAAGTGATTGCAACTGTAACCTTGTAAAATCCCACCGCAAAGCAGACGGCTCGTATAGATTAAAGCTGTAGGATAAAGAAGTTTCTGCCTGAGGAGGCCCATTACTATAGTTCCAACTATGGATGCTAAATGAGTATTGAAAATATGTTTTAAATTTATAAAGTTGTTAGTTATACTATGTGTAACTGTATGTAGGCAGTCAGTCTTTTGGTGCTTCCTTTCGCTGCCGCCATAGAAATTACCTTCAAGGCAGGTGCTCACAGAATTCATGATTAATTCTGTTTTTGTGTGTGCCAGACTCATGAAGCATCATGCTACTTGATGAAAGGCTGCAGAGTGCCATTGCAGTTGCTACGATATTCGAGATATCGCGATGCATGGGGCGGCCTGGTGCAGCACATTCAGTTGCATGGAAACATCACATACGAGAGATTCAGCTGGGTTCCAGGTGAGTCTCTCGCAAAACCAAATTGAGTTGCAAATGAGTGTATTTCTTGTTACCGGTTATTTTACCCCAAAAGCTTTATTAATCATTCACTTCCCATCCTAGTGAGTGTGTGGAAGACGTTTTGACTCACTTCCCTGCACATTTCACGGCTGCTCCCCACCTCAGTTTTGGGGTGAGAGATTTGCACCTTCGTGCACTCGCCGTGCTAGTATTATTTGCGAGACCAGGGTTTGGCGGAGATCGGGACTACAGGTCGGCCAGCGCAACACAGTTCGCGAGAGAGAAAAGAAACCAACACTTGGTGATGTCGTATGCGTGAAATACCGCGCGGAAGATATGACAATCGACCGAATTGACTTTGTGCTCACAGTGCATTCATTCAGCAGAAAGAACTTTCCCATTTTTGGGTTTTTCAAACGTGAAGGAACTTTGAACCCTGATGCTCTCGAGGCCGAGACGATTGATACCGGCCTGCTTGACTCTATCTCGACTTAATCCTTTGTTCACACAGTTCATCGCTGTGGTCGAACCCGTCCGCAACTTTACGCCTACAGAGTACCTCACGCGAAGACACACCGGTAACTCCTACCATGTCTCCATCTCAAGGTCATTCTGAGGTGAACTCGCTCCAGCCGTTTAATTCCATGTTTATCAATAACGTTCCCCCATGCTTTCAAACCGTTTTCCTTGGTAGTCATCTACACACCTGGATGTTTCAACACCCATAATTGTATGGTTTGAGGGAAATTATCGAAACTGTATGTTCGTCAAACCTGATATCCTTCGTGACTAAGTGGGAATTGTTGGTGTATAATAGGCTACAGGTAGAGCGAAGTAATGTGCTGAAGATGACGATAGACTTAAGGCTGTCGACCAGAGGTAGTTGGTAAACTTCAAGATAACAAATCCTGGAAAAAGCTCACTCCAAGTAACCGGCATATGAAAGTGAAACATCTTTTATTCAGATTTACCGATCATTTTTCATTCCATACTGTTGCAAGTTAAGCACACACCACTGTTCATCCGGGATGATTAATATCGGATGTAAGTATGGTCAGTTTTCATGTCCAGTGGATAGAAATTCCCAGAATTCTAAAATCTCCAGTAAAATGACTCAAAATGATAATCGGTCAAAAAGCGAGAAGCCTAAACTTCGGGTTTGGCGCCATCGTTTCAGATCTGCTCTATTCAATAGCCAGTGCTCTGCGTTAAAATGCACGACAAGATCCGCTAGAATCCAGTCGTTATGTGTTTTATCCAAAGGCGTAAACATGGTTAGGAAAGATTACAATAAGTGCTTGTTTAACCTATCCCTTATTTCTTTTGAAAATGCTGTAGAACATATAGCGCAGTCTTTGTTGGGGAGTTTGTGTAAACATCTTCATATGGCGGTAGCATTTCCAGTAAAGCGGAAGCAAAACATATGTTCAGCACAAAAGTATACAGATAATCGGCGCCGTCTCTAAACGAGCTGAACATGCCCCCAGTTTGGGTATTATAAAGCTAGAGAGCCTGCGATCCTTTGGATCAGTAACAATTGTTGCGTTCTGACGACGATGAATGGTGAGTCTGAAATCCTTGGGTAACTGAAAATCCTACAAACCACAGGGACAGAGCCCTAATTCCGTTTCTTTATGGGATGGATTTTTCACCTATCAATCACCAATACAATTACAAGTAAAGGAAGACGCATTAAGTCATCACTGGCAGAAAATGCTCAGAAAGGTTTACGCGAAAGGTAAGGTATGATTTTAATGAAGCCAAGTGATTCGGGGGAAATAGAATAACGTAATTTATCGCTCAATGCGGACGGTTTATCAGGGTGAGAGCTACCGCAGTTTCGCTTGAGCTAAAATCTCTGGAAAGGCTTCTTCGTCAAATTCCAGCAGTTGCACCCTACTAAGGAGCAATAACTTTTTTCGGAAAACCTTTCTCCCGAATAAATATATACACTTCATTCCGAATAAGCGAGAAATTCTGTTGGCTACTTGGCTACACCAAAGTTTTGCTTATGCGCGATAAGTTTGGACATGATTGTCCTGCCCATTTCTGGCTCTGCATTGTACCACTTGTCAACGGAAAATGGCATTGATAGGCAAAATTTTAGGGTCATCTGAAACTAATGACCATAGATGGACGCTTCCACCAGCAGTGTTTGCTATGGCCTTTCGTCATTTATAGTTTTCAGACTGGTTATACTTTGGTAGAAGGCCTGAACAGAGGAGATGTACCCGGCGAGCTCACAGTTTTCTGCACATACACGCTAACTGGCAAGTGATTTCATGGATTCCATAGTCATAGTGTGTTTACTGATAACGGAAATTCGTGTGTAGATAAAACACCCAACCTTTTCGACAAATACACTCATTTGCAAATCAATTTGGTTTTCACGGGAGACTCAAGTGAGTCTCTCGTTTATGATGTTCTTCAACTGAATGTGATACACACAGGCCGCCTCATATTTCATTTGGTACGATATCTGAGATATCGCAGTGCATGTTCTTTAGAACATAAGGTTGACGGAAGCTCGGGGACTGTGCCCACCTAAACTTTTCTTTTTACGGAACTTCTGATCCTCAAACCTGATCCTTGATAGCATGTATATTATAAACGTTATGACAATGGTGTGCTTGTCGTGTGCTGCATTTATCACACTTGGCCTTGTGCTCCCTAAATATCAGATTCACGTACAAATGAACAGCAGCATCAGTCGGTAGTGGTCTGCGCAAATCACTGCGCCAGGGGAAACACTACTATTCCGTTCAGATTAGGAGTGATGAGAGTGGGGTAAAACTCCACTGGTGTCGGTTTTTAAGGCACAAATAGAGAGACTTCCGCAGTTGTTGGTGCACTTCTTTCCAGATTTCTGCACCCAGAGTGCTGTGCTGACTACGCCTGTTGGGCGAGTTCACTAATGGGATGACAGAACAAACGTCTTTCCTCCATTTGAAAAGTAAGTTACGGTTGACAGGAGACTCAACAAAATCCCAGCTTAATCTCTCGCTTGTGACGAGCTTCAATTGACCAACGCAAATGCAATTTGCATATGCGTGTACTTCTTGTACAACTTCGTCTTCAAGTACAACGTGAAGTTGATGAGGACTCGGGGACTACACCTACCCACTGGGCCCCAAAGACGGCGAAAACTTTAGTGAGCTGTCGAGGGGTTTTCAGTAAGTCTTTGAGTAGTATGTTCCGTCACAAAATATGAAACTTCCTCTTCAAATTTTAGTTCGACCAGGAGCCCCATCTTGAAGATTGATTTAGCTCGGAGGAATAGTGACACCACTGCCGGACGAGTTTGGAATACTATGAAA
Organism: Opisthorchis felineus; assembly: GCA_004794785.1. Taxonomy (NCBI): domain Eukaryota; kingdom Metazoa; phylum Platyhelminthes; class Trematoda; order Opisthorchiida; family Opisthorchiidae; genus Opisthorchis; species Opisthorchis felineus. Next base: position 93,138 of record SJOL01007009.1, read on the forward strand.
TGTGAAAGCAAGCCGTGTTTGTTCTTGAATAACAGTAAATGAACAGTAAATGAGCCAAAAAAAAACAAATTCGGCTCAAAGTCTGATAAAAAAACTTTTTTCAATATTACCTGTCAAGTGAAAACTCTCCGTAAACACTGACTCCGCTTAAGGTAATCACAAAAGATGGATTGTTCTTTACTCCAAAAGAAGCTACCTCCAAAAAACAACGAAATCCTCTTGTTTCCTAAAGTAGAATGACTTTTGTGGTCAAGCTAATAAAACAGTATGTAACCGCTTCCAATTAGCCGTCTCATTAAGATGGACGAATGGGACGACCTAGTAATTAGCTAATTACAAAGAATTCATGAACTCATTATCTACCAGCACGACCTGATTAGACGGAACCTCTCATTGCGTCCGTGTTTGTGAAATAACCAGGCAGTTTTATCGTTTCCCTGTCCTAAAGGCCGGATTACTGTACTGCCGAGGAGAAAAACTTTAAGCAGCATAGTTTGCTCGTTAGATTGCATGGTATGGATAGTTAATAACGGTGAAACCCAAAGTAGCCCACCAGCCCATTCGAACTGAATGAAGTGTTCAAATGAAGTGTATCAAACTAGAATTCACAAGCCATATTTATACAACAATTCGTGTGGGCTGGATGCGTAGAGGGATTATCTGTGTGAGAAGGCTAGCCGACGGGAGTGTTCATTGACGAAATTTCTTCATCTAGCTGGATGAATACGTCTAGTGTGGACACATGCTACGACTCATGATGTTGTTGACTTGCATATTAGACGTTAATGTTAAACGATAGCAGCTTTCGACCAAAATGGCCGAACCGGTGCATGGAAACGATAATTGTGGATTTATTCTTTCACAGGAGGTAGTCCGGAAACAGTTTGTTGCAAGCAAAACAAGAGGCTATGCACAGCATCAACCACTCTTGTGTAAGAGGTTAGATCTAGAAGAGAAATTACTTAGGCGATAGAACACAACCGTTTTAAAATGGCTGTCAAAAGTGGTTTTGGTCATTCCATGCTCCACTTCCCTGCTTTCAATGAACTCATCGATAAAGGAGAATAACTTCCGATGGAACTGGAAAGAGAACTACAGAAGCATGGTGGCATTTGTTTGCAGCGCCCACCATAACATGTTTTTAACATATCCGAATCGACTCTGTTTTATTTCCCAGCTTTCTTTCTTCAGCACTCTAAACAACTCTGATAACAACAAGCAGGCCGCCCCTCTTTAGTACCGCTCTTTGGAGAAGCAAAACTTTGTATACTTCTAGAATGGTTTATTTATAGGCTTTGATTTCCCAGAAGAATGAACACTCGCTTAATTTTGTCTGGTGTCTCGCCTCACGGGCACTTATTCTTTCAAGATAATGGAAAACGCGGACCGTCCCTTTGTGAATACTGAACGAGATCCCTTCCAGCAAATACATTGCAGGTTCGCAAGGATCACTGTGTTTTGGACAAGTAAAGCCAACTTGTTACCTCATTAGGCCTTTCCAAGCCATATGCACGGTGGATGCGACCACCAGGGGGTCCGTTGCTTACCTGTTAAAGAAGTTTGAAAACCTTGATCAATAAACTTAGTCCCATCTTCACCAGTAGAGACCTTGGAGGGAACACCATCGACTAGTTACACTGCTAGACAAACCATTCATGCAGTACGCGGTGAACTTATTACCTCCAAAGCGCAGCTACTGTAAATCAGCCAACGGCATTAAAACTAAACGTTTTGACATCACTTAACTCTTACCGTGCGCGGCTATTCCCCTGGCTCATCTCTGGTAAACGAAACTGTAGAAACTTCAACCAGCGTAACTTGCTAACGGTCTATGGTTAAAAAACTGAACCGAACTGACGGCTGAGATAAGGTGTGTCAATCAGGCGGGAACAACTGAGTACACCTAGTATACATATGCATGTAGGCTTCCGCTGTTAGGCTTCAGGTAATATAAATTTGGCGAAAATATTCTACCAGGAAAAAAGGTAGGAAAGAGATCCGCAACGTCACTTACGTAGGTACCATTATCTCATCTTGTCACCATTCTCCTTCAGCGAAAAAAGCCGCCACAATCTCCTGCCATCCAATTGCTATCACGCAAAGCTACCAGCTAAAACGTGACAACGCGAGCCTACCACTGCATTTAACCAACTCAACTATTGTTAGGAGAAATTAAGTAAACGACTAATTTTTATGGTCAGTGAGCTTGGCAGCACGACTGTCTTCTAATAATCCCTTGCTACCAGGGACAACTGCTAACACTACTGAATGCGTACAGAATAGCACAATCAGACTTGTAAAGCTTAGTAAAGTTTACCGCAGGTATGAGAAGTACAGTACCTCTCTCATCAGAATGGCCACTTGAGGCCAGAATAACGTAAGGAGAATTCGGTAATCCCAGAAATACAGTGACATAACGACCTGTAAAGGCCATAGCAAGTGGCGTAATTCGATTTCAGTCAGGTAGTCGGGTTCTTCTGTGATAGAAATCACTGGATTGACATTAGCAAAGTCAGACCAAAAAACATTAGGAAACATTCAGTGTGTGCTTACAACGATGTCTGTACAAGAACTGAAACGGTTGTTGAGTTTTCTTCCGGAGACACCTGGAAACAAGCGCAAGGTGGTGGAGCAGAAATGGGGTTGAAAAAGACGTGCAACAAAAATATTCAGGTTGCACTGTCCAAGCTTGGGTAACACACTACTTCAGTCGACCGAAATTCTGTGGCAGGAAATGGCATCGTTAGAATTCAGGTATCCCCAAGCATGCTGCTCTGTGAGGGAAAACGAAGTGGGGTTTCCTCTGTAAATTATCGGGTTGTACGGGTGGTCTTTCCAAATATATCCTACTTCATGCTTGATCGTCAAAGTTATCTACGCGATCATCTCAGGCCAGACTACCTTGAACAACGTCCCAAAACTGCTGCAAACTTCACATGCCCTCTTCGTAGACTTCAAGAGTGCCAGTGGCTCGGTCAACTGTAGGATACTGAAGACAGTTTTTTACCCGAAGTATGGAATATGGTAGCCCACCACGGTTTGCAAGCGCAATTCGAAGCCTAGTGAATGCAATAAAGGCAAAGATGTAGACATGTGGAATTAAAATTTTCATGAGCATGAAAGAGGGCTTTTCTTTCACCGGCTCGTTTCAAGCTTCTTAAGGCCATCAGGGAAAAAGCGTTCTGAGAAAGGGTGCTAATGTGCATTTTGGATACTAATTTAACGGGCTTCTGTCCCATTTCAAATGATTCGGCTCCAGTGGTTTGATCCGACGGACAAAGATTTGAAGTCTCATATTTGTGGGTGATGGTGCATCGTTTGTGCAAGATAAAGTTTAACATCAGGTTGACAGGGTGCAAAACCTGATGCATTCATACCTTGTAGACGAAATTTCTAATGCTTTAAGTCACGCCGAAAGCATTCAGGTTGGAGCGGACTTTATACATCGTCACACGTTATCTATTAAACTGACTGTCGACCGTGAATCGAGATGCCAAATATTCAAACCCATATTAGTTTTGAAGAACTTGGGAATTCAGTATGACCAGTTCTTTGGGTTGGCAAGCAAATTGCGTTCCTAAAGAGTGATTATTTGTATATTCTTTGTGCACATATTGATGATGGATATCGGATGGATGGATGGATATCCCATCAGTTCTGATGGGATTACGGGGAGGCTGGTTTATGAGGATTTTCTCTATGTTCCAGAATTTGAAGCCCAAGGGGATGGAATAGGTCTGCTAGTTTGGATGGTTGTATTTTAGGGGGGGAACGTATGGTTGGTGCCCACACATCACTCGGCATGAGCGCATGTGCTGCTATGGATATCTCATTATGATTTGGAGTAGCGTTCTCCTCCGGAAACAGGGTAACCGGTCAAATCAGGTTAGAGTGAGCATTCATTGAGCGGTATCCTTCGAAGCGACATTCATTAACACTAATGTTGTCTTCAGTATGGGCAAATTCTGCGTTTCGTTTTCTGGTGGATACCTCTGTTGTCATAGAGAATACGAAAGCAAGGAATTCTATGCACGAAGGCTCATGTTATTAATAGGATGGGTAAACAGTGAGAAGCCGCACGATATCTTCCAAACCTATAACAAATCGTGGTCATGGTTGCCTTTCGGGACTAAATTCAATATCATTACCTTTCTTTGTGTTACCACACATTGCTATCCAGTTTGATGAGTATGAGTGGCGGGTACACCGTGGTATTCCAATTCCTATTAGCGGTTGTGGAAACCTCTCGTGCTACCTAAAAGTTACCACAATTGTCAGGAAATTGGCAGGTAACAATAAAAAATGTCATAGGTCTATGGGGGAAAAACCTGGTGCGGTAGGTGTAATAAGAGCGTATTAATAATAGCAGTTTTCAGCAGTATTTGCGGCTTGACAGCGTGTCTGCATTCACATAACATGTGACATAAGTACCTCATCTGAATGAGTCACTTCTTTGGAGCTAGACAATTGTATAACCCTTGGGAGAGCTCAGGTGGATGCCCAAAACATCAAGTTTCGGAAGGTCAATGCAAATGAGTATTTGCATTCCTTTTCGCCTCGTAAAACCCAGTTTAGCTGTTTGCAAAGAGTCAAACCCAGGATTTAAACGCAGCCATTTTAATCTCAGCATAACGGTTAATTCCACGATATCTCGCTGGTTGAAAATGCGCACTATACTGGCTTCCCTTTACACGGACGCTTATTCCCATGGCTGCATTGTATGGTTGCGAAAGGTGTCTGGGTAGTACAAAATCGTTTCGCTTTAAGGGGATACTAGCCGCGACGTCCTTTGCTTCAGTGAAAATAGTAGTAATTAGGATTTTGATCAAAACCATCAACATTCACTCACTGCTCGCAGTGATGAGCAACTGTCAGCTGCATCCTGTTATAATAATCATGGTGATAGACCATTTCAAAAAATGAAGTTTGTCTTTAAGTCAGACCCTCTGAAGGCAATTTTTTCTGGAAATGGTTTGCATTCTAAATTAAGGTAAGCTTGAGGTTCCAGCAATTAATCTCTCAGTCATGATATCCTTCAAATAAAAGTGCGGCAGACAGATTTTTGTGGGTCCGGTTGCACCTACTTTCGGGATATCGAAGTACTGCAAACAACTGCCAGTCGGTCGCTAACTCTAGAAGGGGCATCTAAACAAAATAAGAGAGAGGTGCTGCAAAAAGTTGGACGAATTTACAGCAAGTTTCTAACGTGAGCTAATTCCTTACACTGGAACTAACATTGAAGACTTGCTTGTAGTGTCTTCCACACGTTCATGTCGTAACGACTCTAACGAAAAATGTCAGCAACTCTGAAAAAATTACCGTCTATTGAGTCATAAGAACAAAATGTGGTACTCAACTCTTACTAGATTTGTTGTACTTTGCACGTTTATGCTTACCTACTGGTGATACTGTGTGATGCATTTCGATTCCCGTCTATCCACCTTCGGTCCTTCTTCTTTACTGCTACAACGCTACCTGACGTACAGCTTCTGGCTTTACTCCTTCCCGTGAGGGAAACCTGCTGCGGCTTGCAACACAGTATCCGGGCCAAATACACTACTCTGCTGCACTTCTTCGGGACCATTCACTTACCGTGCTGTGCTCATAGTACAACTGCAGATAAAATTCTGTCAACAAGCTGCATATACCGGGATTAGTGGGTTCTTGAACGTCGAAATTTGTTGTCTTTGAGCCTGGACTCCAAGACCAAACTAAGATCAATACCTAACTGAGTTGGTGTCAAAGCGCGACCCAACCAACTTCTAGTGGAATCTCTCGTCGGCTTGTTCCTAGACTGAATGTGCCGCACAAAGACAGACTCATGTCTCAGCTGGTACAATATTCGGAATACTGCAGCATATTTTCTTAACGGCGCACAGACTTACGTGTAGTGCGTTCAGGAATACCTCGAACCAGCTGAAAAATGAGTCGGCCCCTTTGGAGCACATTCAGTTGGAGAATATCATAAACGAGATATTCAGCTTGGGTTCACTTGACTATCTCTCCAACATCAGCTTAGTTTGCAGGTGAGTGTGTTTCGCCCAATGCATACACTTTGGTGTTCAGGTAAAATATAAGGTTGTCGGCAGCTCGCAGAGTGCGCCTTTCGAGTGAGTCACAAGCAGAGTAAAACCGGTGATGGGCTGCAGAAGAGTTCTCAGCAACCCTAACCGTCTGCTCACCGGAACCCAAATCGAATACGGACGTACTCCATCGTTCAGGTGGTATAAATACCGCTGCTTTGAAACATACCATAATGCGGACCGCGTTTATCACCGTCGCGGAGTATGGTCTGCTCGACCGCCATCCCGTAGCAGCTGATCCTAGTTTGTACGATTTCAGGGTATAAAGTCCAGTGGCTGCATGAGAAAGATGTCTTTTTTTGTTGTGTGCGCATCAGCTAGCGTCAAAACCAGTGCCAGAACAACAATGTAATTGTTCAACCTGTTGCAGAAAGAATGTTGCACTGGGCAAGAACGTGAATCACCACATTGGAAGAAGAGACTAAGATGAGACTATCTTAAGTAGCTGATATCCTGGAGACGATTCCCGTAACGATGACGATGAGGGTATCCTCCAGTATTGTGCAAACAATTGCTTTTTGCTACTAAGCGCCAAATTCTGGTAAACTGTTCAACAGCGCATCACCTAGTACCCTCCTTCCATCACATAGCAGTGCGCACACTGCCGAAGCAGTACCATCTGGAGTTAATTCGAAAATTCCGCTTAGAACAATTGCTACCCCCCCCCCCCCCGTTTCCAGATTTCAAACATCTGTTTGACCAAATCATGCAACCTTGGCTTACGTTTCCTGAGAACGAAAGCTGTTCTGAGATAAAACTGACCGACCTCAGTAACCATTTGTGCAATTTTTCGATAGATCAAAAAAGGTCCGTCAAAAGAACACATGAAAGCTCTGCAGGAACTAAAGAAGAACCAAGGCAACCTTGTACTAAAGCATCACAATGGATCCGGCACTATTATAACCAGTAAAGCGGATTAAATATCCACAATTGGCACAATTTTATTCGACGCGTACAAATTTCTCCCGAAAAACAACCGGAAAGCTCGCTATTGCTGGAGGAACCAAGTGCTCTCTTATTGCTTGGATATTATCACAAAAATTGACTTTTCGATAAGTAAATCCCATATGCCTCATCTTCACTGTCTCCCAAATACACAAAACTCTACTGGAATTTTAACTACGAATGGTTCAACCTATCATCAGTCAACCAGATTTCCGACAGGTATCCTGAAACATGTCAGGACAGCTACTACCGACAGCTTATGAAGTTCTACACTGTATAAAGCCGATTGATACTCCCAAAAATCATGTGTCCATTCAGTGTATTTACATATTGTGAATTTTTGAGTGATCGTGTAAAACCTCACCCAGTTCCTGTCAGTTTTCCCAATCTCCATGTACACCTCCGTTTAATATCCACAAAGAATGTCGATTCTTATTTTCATGGCAACAGCGGTAACTAATTTGATGGTGTGTCTGTGGGGAGTCCTTCTATACCAAGCTGGCCAGATTTGCGCAGTTGGCTAAGGCTGATGTGCAACACTATGCTGTCAGTCAAAATGCCAACGTCACTTGTATCCACGTATTATTATAGTTACCAATTCACTGCAGTTTTGGTTGTACTTTTATCGGTAAGACTGACCAGATGCTTGGAACGCGAGCACCAAAGCACTTGTCCAAAAAACGCCCTCACCATGCCACCTCACGCTATGTCAGCTGTGAGAGAATCCTGGGTCTATTGCCAAGCATTGATTGTCAAGCATCTAATCGACTTAAGACAGAGCTGAATTCAACTCATCCTTCCAGGTCTTAGCACGAAGCAGATGCCCACAGAAAGTGAATTTCTTTGAGGCCATACTGATTAAGTCTAGCTTCTGAACTCAGCTAAATCTGAAGGTTGTATTGATCGGCCACGTTGTTTTAGATGCAAGCTGCCTTGTGTTATGCGGCAAAAAGTGTTCACACAGTGAAAGAGTCCAACAACCCTTATGCTTTTACTGCCCACCTCGGATCGATCAGAGGATCATAATGTCTTGTGTGAGTACACTGATCATATTGCAATGGCTTTTCACTAGTATGCATCTATGAAAATCCCCATCTATCTAGAACATACATATTGACCCACGTAACTCGCTGTTACATACCGGATCCGTCGTACGCATCCTTCTGATCCATTCTAGGAACAATATAACGATTCTGTACTCACTGGCCACCTGTTGATGGCCCAATCTTTCAGTTCTGGTGCAAGACAGTGAACAATTCTATGCGTTAACGTTACTGAGATGAATGAGAAAATAGCTGACTAGAGACAAAGCTAAGTGAAGGTTGCGTTTCTGAGATGGAATTTGCGTCTGCCTGCTGGAACATTCGAAACCACTTGAAACTAATCGGGCAGCTCAATGAAAGTTAGATCGATATTGAAAAAGCGTTTCTGAAGTGGAAAAGCCAACAAATAACTTAGATAGACTTGCAGTGCGATAGTTTTACCAGTTAGGTGAGCAGTTAAGTTGGCCTCCGACAGCACGTTTTTTGAGCAGCCACCCAATTGCCCCATTTGGGCTAGTCAGCTTACGCACCGAGATCAGTCAGATTGTCAAGGTCTTGAGACAGCCAAACCTAACTAGTCCCAGTACACATACCCTGCCTTACTATAAGATGGAGACGCTCTGCGTAATATCATGCTGTTTCAGAAAACCTAAAGCATTCCTAAGTTGTTTGGTTTTTTCAAAGTTATTGCCACAGTACTCCTTCCCACAGCAACCATCCCTCATAGACAAGAAGCTCCCAGCGAGGACAATTTTTGTATAATCTTGTAGTTCTCTCCTAACGTTGAAAGGACACTCCCCTGACCTCCTATACACCCCAATTTTTGAATATTGCCCTTCTTACAAACATCATGTATGACAAAAAATTGATCTTATGACAGATGTGTATCGTTACACGCGAATGCCGAGAACATCTGAAAACCTATGCAAACCCTAAACATGTACATGCCAGAAATTTTTATAACATACATCGTTTAGGTTCCACCTGCGTGAAACTAGCCCCGGCAAATCGCTTAAGTTACCAAAGGCGAACCGTCAGCTCACCTCAAGATACTGGTGAGGATGACTTTGACTTCCCGTTTGGTTATACAAGCACACCTAATGAAAGCGCCAGTTAAGTTTAACGCTAACTACAAATGTCTACTTCAATTCACTCGTGTTGGTTTCATGTCATTTGGCATCACGTCATGTCAGATAAAACCCAGCGGGACTTATTTAACATAGTGAGTCAAACGAAGTTCGTGTGCTTTATTCTCGGCTATCCTCAACTACTATACCGCGTATACATCGTGCTAATATGTTTAAATGGATGACATAAGTAAACTGATGCTCCACCAACTTTTACATGTAAGTGAATGCGTTTACGTTAGTTACAGCGATCCTGTGTTTTGGTGGCTCCTTAGTAACCACACGATTAGCGCAGCTGTGTTTTAAGGAAAAACGCCACATTCTACCCTGAACTGTGTTCATCATCGTTGTTTTGATTTACTGTCTGTTCTCCGGAAGGTCAACGGGTTGTTGGATGCCAACAAAGCGCAGCTCTTTGAAACAATTCAAAACATCAACGGCATTTCAGCAATAGATTATAGAGAGGTGTGCTATCGAATTCATTTGGGATGCCGGCAGAGTACAAATCTATGAACGACATAACACGCTGGCAAAGGTGAAAAGTTGAAATTTGTGCAGTAGTAGCACGTCCTCTCTAGGATAACCAATAGTGATGTTTCCTATAGCTGGTCTCCCTAGAGGAGAGGCGCGTCTTCTCACAAATCGATGATTCTGAGGTTCTAATAGTTACCACAGAAGTCAGGTAAAATCAATACCTTTCCAGTTGTTAGGTGCTATTAGACTTCATCTGAAGCTATACCGCAGGCAACACATCCTCACAGAGCAGACGGACTTCCGCTTATGAAGGCTTTGGGTAAATCAAACTTTCACTTCATATCTTCTGCTGATGCACGTGATGCTTACCTTTGGCCTACTGTCAGCGTTTTCCCGACATCAAAAGATTTTTTATTCAACGGACATGAAGGCTTCCTGGAAGTGCACCTGAAGAGTAGGTCAAAATCAATCGTGTGTTGGCTACACATAATCCATATAGAGTTGAGGTGTACCGTTCGTTTTACTTGGCCCATACATCCTGGTTCATTGTGTATCAAAACATCCACTTTCATTGACCTTGGCCCACTGGAGAGTTTTCATGAACGAAATTGGACTTGACTGTTTAGTCTCAAAGGTCTTTCGCAGGTATTCTAAGTGGATTTTCTTGTGAATCCTAACTTGCCGAGAACATAGTGCCTACGTCCTGCTGCTATGGGGTAGCAAGGACAGCAACGTCCCTCCATACACTGCAAACTGTATGTTCACGAGCAGATTGTCGGGTGCTGTTTTGGGTGGTGCCAAAATAGCCGAAGTATTCACATCACACTATGCAGTCGCTAATAATCTAAAAGGCAGTGTAGCTGTTGTGATGAAAGACTAATCTTTTAGAAGCATTCACATTTGCGACAATGCTAGGCACTGCATGTGATACATTTATCGCTGACCCTCTCCACATTTGCAAGTAAATCACAGTCAATGGAACAAGTAGTATACAGAACTAGGATTTTCGTTTTGATTAACAAACCACTCATGAGGTTGCTAGAATCCCTCTGACAGGAAGTAATCAGCAACCTCCTGGTTAGTATGCTACATCAGGGAAACCTAATGCGATAGATAGCCCAGATGTCGTGTCATTTGAAACATGAGGTGGTCGTTTTGCAGCAAAAAGCCATAAAAGGTATATCGGGATGAGACTGTCGTTGTAGTATGGTTGTTTGCAGATGTGATTAGCATCCCAGGCTTTCCTCCTTAGTTCCATTGGTGAAGTATGCAACTGTCACGAACAGCAAATCTAGCATTTTTTACAGTGCCTTCAGAGAAAGAAAAAATAATAGTCATCCGCTACATGACTGGACGCCTTGTGTTTTACCTCAAGCTTGGGTGTAGATGCAAAAAAATAGGCTTTGAACAGCTAAGACATCATCCGTTTTGTTGCTTCTGTTCCACAGTCTGTGCTTTTGTGTGTGCTAATTATGGGTTTTCCAGCAACTAGAAACGTTGATACTCCTCTCTTGGCACAGCAAGAAAAAGGGACAACGATCTCCACTCTAACCAATCTTAGTCTGCTGACTGGTGACATTTTGGTTACACTAGTTCATTTTGAAGACCTGTTGACGTATTATTAAATGTGCTGGGTGGAATAGAAAGACATATGACGCCCACTCATTTTAATGATCAACCACAGTCACGACTAAAAGCCAAAACAACCCACAGAATGATCAGGTATGGAGATGTACACACTGACGTACATTTTACATGCTTAATTGCTAACATCAGTCTGTTCATGATCAATCTTTGGAGTGTAACTGACTAGTCGAAGATAAAATCTCATGCTTGAACCTAATAACAAGGCTTAAATAATTCGAATAGTTAAAGGGTAATCTGTGTGCACTTAAGACGCAGGAAGAAGCATTAGGGAATGCCGCCGGACCAGTTACTTGGATTCGTCTTCGGAGGCATGATATATTCCCGGCAAAAACACTGAATGTCACTCTAAGGTTGTAGATTCCATGGGCTAGTATCATTCTCCGAGGATGGCTACGTAGCCTGCGATTTCATGTACACTCCCACAAAATTTCTTCTCAAAGTGTGGAGCAGCTGTCAAACATTTGATTGGGCTTGCACGCATAGTATTTTTTACGAGCTTAATGTGAGCACCGTACAATACCATTTCATAATGAGCTAACTCAAACCATCTTGACACTCATTGAGATAGGATAGTACATGTAATGTTTATAATGAGGTTGTCTCCAAGTCTTATGGCGCCATGGGCATACGCCTCATCTTATCAGCTAATGCTTTACTAGTATAAAATATTCCGGGTGTGGTTTTGGTGTATATACAACAGGCATGTAGCGATTAGGTTCATTGTTGAACGACTCCGCTATTGTGCGAAGAATTGTACCGATGCGGTTTCTTCGGAAAGCACTTTTCTCAAACAGTTTATCTTGAGAATTTAGTTTAAGGTAAATTCCCCAGAGGTTGAGCTGTTTTTAACCTGTCCATTATTTGAATTGTGCCGATTAATCTTTCCTATACTCCAGTGTGATTATAACTCAAGCAAAAGCCTTTGAGTTCACGAGCAAATAGATATAATAATATTTTGACACTGTAATGCCTTCCATGTAAGATCTTCTGTAGGAGGAGTTTTTGACAAGAAAGTTCACTATACCTATTTTCCTCTGTATTTCTAGGGTATTTCACATCAGTGACTCCGTACAGGGTCTACCTTTTGTTCAGAAGAAGAATTTTTCTACAGGACAGAACATGGATTTGATTCAGAATACAGAATACAGAATACATATGTTTCAAGGGTCGCATAGCAGCTCTAAATAATTCAAGGTATGAGTCGCAATCTAACGTATTGACGTTTTTTAAATTCTTCACATGTGTATTTGATGGCTGCTACCTTAAAGTTCCCTAATGTTATTTATAAATAAGTCCACCCTAGAAAAAGACCGCATCTAAATAGTCTTTATATTCTGTAATATCATCTCTTTCGTCGTCCGACACATACACGCTGAAGTATAAGGGAGCTCTTTGTCAAAGTCAATTGTTTATCACCGAACAGTAGTCTGGACACTGATGGATCCAGCATACAAATAAAGATCCTTCAAATCAGACTGAATTTTGTACGAAACCCATATGTAGCCTGCGGCCAAAGGTTCATCCGAACGCTTAGGTAACATAGAGCCCCATTGCAAGATGCGGTATTGGCAATATAGTTCTAGAGATTCTCAAACCTACCACAGAAGCCACTGCTTTATGGTAGCTTATTTCAGATGGGTTTAAGCTACTGGCTGGTGATGTGAAGCTCTGTAAGTAGTTGCCAACAAGTGTGAGCAGTATGTATATTTGGATGTCAAATATTACCCTAACTGGTTTTACCAAAAACGAAACGCCAGCCGTTGCACACAGTCTTTTGGAATGCACTTCTGAGTTGTAGAGTGGTACGCTATGAAACTACATCTATTCATGGCAACAAAATAATGGCGCTATCTCATGTTGTCATGCAATCAAGAGGCGCATTAGTGTTGTTTTTGACAATTTCGCATCGGACTATAAATTATCCCGTAATAAGTTTGTCCAGAATCTGAACCACAATTTAACTGCTTTTTTGTTTCCCAAAGCAACTGTTAACTTGGTTTCAGAGCTATAATCATTTTCACTGATGTGCACCTTACATCTTATTATGCTTCATGATCGCTCAATCGTTTTGTGGTGCATACCGCAAGCTGATCACTTCACGAGGTATAATGAAAGCCGGGTCTTCCTTATGTAAGGTGTGCATCCTGTTACGTTGTTTTTTGAACTATTATCCTCCCTTCTAGTTGTAGCAGTGAGCAGGTCCATGACTTCCTACCAAATGGATTTGCCTATCTGGGTCATGTTGATTCGATACTATTTCTTCGCTCATTCTATAGTCTGACAAGGTTTCCTTTACTCAAGCCGATTTGTCGTGCTTAGCTTTGATGGGCCTTCCGCGTCGATACTTATTCCGCGTGACAAGCAATATTGAACCTGAGGCTGCTTGAGCACAACATATATGTTCGTTTTCTCTGCTTCAGACTTACTGTAGCCCTTTGCTTTTTTGAAGTAAGTTTCCGTCACTCACAGCTGTTTTATGTGCTCCTGATTGAATTTGACATTCTCGCAGCCCACAGAAACAGCAAATAATCAATAGCAAATGTTGAACAAAGCTAACATTCATATCCAGATAGTGGAAGACTTAGTTTTGCTACTCGATACCACCAATACTATTAGCATTGTTGTTATCCATATTATCACTGCGTATTTTACTTTCCAGTTCCCCCTTTATGAACTCTTTTACGTACGTTAACTTTGTTAAACACGAAAGACAAATGATAGGGTGTTGAATTATCTGAATGCAAAAAGGGTCCTTCACCCACGTGATTAGTGAAAGGTCGTAAACTCCCTCAGATTTTTGATGTAATAAAAGTACTCTTAAGACAATATACGGTACAAGGTACGACTTTCCCATAGCGACGGGCTTCTAAAGAAGTCTTTTTTTACAATTGTGCTGGCGCTGACATTTTCAGTCCTTTGTCACAGGAAGTTTGAAAACTCTCAGAAAAAATTTAGCTTGCTGATGAGAGAGGCTACGCGATACCATGGGTGGGCCTGTTAGGTGGAATATTGGTTAGCAGTTTTAGGTCATTTACTATAGGACCAGAATTGAGGCCGAAACCTTTGCCGTATATTGTGGAACGTGGTCGGGTCTCGAGCTCTTTGAGTCCAACCATTGAGTTTCATTGCTAATGGAGGAATTTGAGAGGCTAAGGTTGGTTATGGTTTGGTAATTATCAGGTCTCTTCCAAGGAAACACTAAAATACGAAAACTGGTCTAAATACACAACAGCAATTGACTATCCACTCTATATTTCGCCAGTCATGTGCTGAAAGACCGAGAAGCACAATGCCTATCTTGCAAAACTCCAGAACTCCCAGGACCACGATCACCAGACAAGTGGCTTGAACACTGATCCGTTCGGCCACGCACGACAGATTAACAGCAGTGATTCTCAGATCTCCCCACACTACCAAGGACGATCAAACAGTTTGAATAGGTTACCAACTGCTTAGTAGGAAGTAAAAGCTCGCCAAAGTCCATAAACTTACTTAAATTACTTAGAAAGGGATGTGAGGCTGAGTTTTTCTGGGATTTGGTCACAATTTCAACATGAGATGGAACTTCAAGGCACTTAACTGGAGATTATGAGGTCACTTGCAAGGGTCGACTATCTAGTTAAGTTGTTGACTATTCGCCACTAGTCAGCTAGGCTGAATATGTCGGTAGACTATTAAAACAAGATTATCACTCACTGAGTGACTGTCCTTCAAAATTTTAGTTTGGTATTCTCTCTTAAAATCCGTCTACTAGCCTTTGCCTGACGAAGAGCGTCTGAATGCTTAGTTGTCAATAATTTCAGAAAAATTTTCCCAGCAACAAATCTACCGATTGTTTTCCAAACTTTTCCGAAAATGGTGACTTCTCAGTCGGTCATAAACATTGACCAGCTGATCAAATAAATTTATATTCGGTGATTGAAAAGTCTTAGTTTATTAACCTGAAAGCCTGAAAATGGTCTTGAAAAAGAGTGAACTCTGTGCAAGGTCATGGTTGTAACAAGTGCTGTCCACTCGATCATCCAGACTGATTTGAATAATATAGTTGGAAAGTGGTAACGTGACCCCATTGGCAACCTCCTTTCCCAGCAGGTACGCCAGTGTTTTGTAGGAGAACGTCCGCGTGCAAGTGAATCAAATGTTACTTTCACGCTAATTACTGAGGGAAGCAAGGGCCGGATAGAAACATAATGAAGATCAAGATAGAAGTCATGGCGGTAAGTCATGATACACAAGTTACATTCACATCACTCTCGTCTGAACAGTCGTCCTTCTGTCCTAGCTTGATTATTCTGGTGAGTAAACACCAAAGGGGGGGGCAGCAATGGACTCGAGCTTCGCTCCTACTAAAGATCATCCGCAGTGCACATCCTTGGCCGTGCCGAGGTTGGAACTCCGCACGTCTGACATTCGAAGCGAGCACGTTACCACTACAGTACTAGCGCAATCTGGACGCATCTGAATTTTCACGTCTGAACCACCTACAACAAAGTATACGATAGATCTGTCGCTGCCTACTTAAGGGTAGAGCACAATGAATATTTCTAACCTATAAGTCAAAGGCATACATAAATTAGAATGGAGGCTTTGGAAGAAAATGTGTAAATTATTTCGGCTACCTGATGACAACATACCAATGACATGCACGCGGATTGTGGTTGTTTGCAACTTAATTCTAACTGTTCTTTATTGAAAAACCGGAAGCAATAATTTTTTATTTCTGATAAGCCTGGTTAATATATCCACAAACCTGCTGCCCCGTTTCCGTTGAAAACCGAAGTGATGACAAAAAGGGCGAAGTTCACTCAAAACCAGTGAAACTGAAAACTACGAAACAGACTGAGACATGAAAAATTTCGAATAGAAAACAACTTACACGATTTAGACATAATCCAGACGCCTGTATTTTTGGGCCTACATTTGGTGTGTTATTGCTGCCATAGTTTGTAGTATTGTTTGGATGTTTTAGGTTAAAAAATTCGGTGTCAGAAACCAGAACATACGGAAAACTAGAGCGTACTGTCGTTTTCATTAGCAAAAGATGGTGAGTAATACTGCATAATATACATTTTCGAGATGTATTAAAGACTGAGTAATACAGAGAACTTTCAGTGAGAATACTGCAGGCTTTGCATCACACAGTTACTCACACAATGCACACGGGCCCAAATGCTGTTTAAAAACAATTTTCCCTTCTCCCTTTTGATGCAAGGCACAGCCCTGCTTGAGTGTGCGTTCTGTTATAGAATACACCTTACTCATCATCACGTGTTTGACTAAACTAGCTTTAAAGAATCTGCTAGCATTTTCATCTGACTGTATTGATTGTTTGGTCTCCAGTCTAGACAGAACCAATTGAAAAAAACCACCGTGAACGCAATCCAGTGATGTAAGACCATCAACATCAATATTCCACTCACCGAAAAATATTTTCGCGATCACCAGTTACGCTTGCTGACCGGTTCACAAGATGTCAGTTAGATCATCACCACCTATTTGGGGGTGTGCGAATTTATACTTCGTTTGTGAGTGGCCTTGAAGCGAAGCCTGAATTTCACGTTACGTGCCTGTAGTGAGCACACGTATAGTGTGATTAGCTTACTCGATCCCATTGGTCGTCGCAGCATTTCTGAACGGCACACATGCTATAATTGCGCAATCAATAGGTGAAATGATGTCGTTAAAATGTGTAGGTATACACAGTTCAGAGTAGTTTAGAACAGTCAAATCTTGCTTTCAGACTTATTCAAGAACAGTCTATTTGCATTTTGAAAGCAAACCCAAGTACTGGAAGGATTTATGATATGCGTACTTTGGAACTTTTTATATTTAGAGTCGCATTTTAAATAAAAGGTAGGAAAAGTTGTGTCATTTATGGTAAGCAGTGATTAACTGACGATTCAAGCTACCTAGGGGGACTGAAGTTTTGGGTGTCAAGGGATACGTGACCAACAGAACGATTTAACCTCTCACTGCAAAGTGCGGTATACTCGAGCGTCAGGGCTAGATAACTGAAAATTGACTCATGAGACCAGTAATAGGGGTGTTCTGTCATAACGTGAGGGTTTCACGTCTGAACGAACAACTTTGAACACATTTGGTTAGGCTACAAACAGAGGACATGGCAAAATGAATACACAGAATAGCCGGTGATGGATATGAGAACTTGTTCAACCAGGATTCTACAGGTCCTGAAAAGGGAAAATATCTGTTTGCTGATTAATTGGGTGGCTAAGTGCTTTTTACAATGACTTTAGACTTTTATATTGTTCCCACTGCGATTATAACCGGTTGCGGCAAGACGTGCTACCACGCACGTCACACAAATACGTAAGACTTCAGTGAGCTCGTGACCAATCTTCCAAGCGCTAATCCATAGACATCCATATCCACCGAACGAGTCCACTGTAACGTAAGTTCATTTTTTCAATGTTATAAGCAGTAATTACTCTACGTAAGCTGGATAGTCTCGTCTCGCTGATGAAGTTTTTAGCCATTTGCTAACTTAATGGTACTTATTACTCCCAAGCTCAACAAAACAACACTAAGTTCCAACTTGTCGGGTAGTTTTATTGTGATGATGAGGCGGTGATGTTATGATTTTAGTCAACTGCTTTATCCGTCTGCTATCCTATCATGGGTAGACAGGATTGTGAGTACCACAGTCTGGAAAGGTTGACACAGTAGAACGTGAAGGCATGTGACTTGCTGTGAGGTATCAACCATGGTCCACAGCACAACGGTTATGGAAAAGACTTCCAGTCATTCAACTGTTTTCTTCTGATTACTCAATTTGACTTTAACGCACGATTTTTCGAGTCAGTATATAGGTTGCACACTCCGCGATATTAGTACACAAAAACATGTGCTTTGCCTTCAACTAAAGTAAGTTACAGTTATGGCTGAGAATATTTCACGAAACTGTCTATCACAAAGATGCGGCGGTGAGATCTTTGTACGCTCATCTACTGCTCACTAATAATTGGATGGGATTTCAGTTCTAACAACTGGATTGTACGACTCTTGTCTTCCTAATATCCCATCTATCTCAGTGAGATCACGGGAGTAGTACACATCTGTAAGGGGATGCGACATGTAACTGGTCTTCAAAATATGCCGCCAAATACCGTCTATAATTGTTTGCTTAGATTATTGGCTTGACAATTTGCGTCAACGTTTGTTTGACTACCGCTAATGTTCAAGCAAAACGCGGGGTTCGATTCCAGGTAACTTCGCACGATCCTTTTAGATCCAAACTGTAGCCATCTTCTTACCAGTTCCGATAATGTGCCCACCATATGTGAAGTTGACTTAATCAGCCAACATACGTTGAATTCGGATAAAACTGCAGTTATGAGGGCTCAAACAGATCCTACAGAACTACATTATGAATTAAATCGTATGTAAATTGTTCCATTGGGTGGTTAAAGTGCTCACTACCTATTTATGCAAGGGGACTGATGCACTTAAACTGTGAAGAGAGTGCAAATAGATGAAGATAGAACCGCCAGTAAATATGTCCTAAGTTCTGTCAAACCTAGTTGTGAGAGTACCGTCACACTGAAGATTTCTCGCTTTTCTTGAAGGAAACCACTTACAGGGTTACTAAAAAGTCTTTGACAGCCCAAGATCAGTTTTGCCTTTCCTGGGGCTCATCAGATAAGTAAAGTTTTCATTAACTTGAACCCAAGTTGTACGTAATTCGCAAAATGCACACGAGTTTGGTTTTATTAAGAATATCCTAAACTAGAGATTCAGTTAGGATTTAGTTGAGTCTCCCGTCAAAACCAAATTGGTGTGCAGTTGAGTGTACTTTCGAATTTGAATTTTTTACAGACTTTCAGGTGCCCCAAATTATTGACCGGGACCGATGAAAAAAATGCTCATTTGGTTTCTTACACGCCTTGTATCCATCTAATTGCGTAAGGCAATTCGGATTTTGGGTTTGAAAAAGAATACAACTACCGTTTAGTTACAGAACATACGTGGATCTCTAAACACAACAAGAGTTGACGTAGCTTGCCTAACAAAAGAGTAGGATTACATGAGAAATTATTACTCATGCGCGCTTAGAGTAAGAGTTCTGCAGAGGACTGGGAGCCCGGGTGGGCCAACCGATGTTCCGTCATATATAAAGATTTGTATAAAAATATGTGGCTTCTCAGGATTAAAGATACGACCAACCTGGTTAAGACGAGGTAGTTCAATTAATAGACAGGAGCTATTTCTAAAAAAAATTCGGTCTTGATGTTTTGCGCAGAAAACAAAATGAATCCCTTCAATAGGGATGGTATACAGCATACTGTATCAAAAGCTCCATTCAATCAGATAGTCATCCGAACTTTTTCTCCTGAGAACACTAGCACTATGCCTTGACAGCTTGACAGCGTATGCCACGACTGCGTATCGAATCAGATGTTAATCGGCTTTGAACTCCACGTCACCAATGCTTTTTTCATTTTGCCTAAAGGCAGTATGTACATGAGCTCTAAAAGATTTACGACAATTGGCAGCGCATTGTTCTGCTTTTTATCTCTCATTTACAAAGCCTAAGTTAGGTTTGATGTGGTTTCAAACAACGATACTCAAACCATACTTTTATCACATCAACATTTTCATCTCAACCAGGGATTCACTCCATCCTGCAGGTTCAAATCGTCATGTTTTCCCGAAAAAAAATTCGCGTACAAGCGTTGTACTGTAGCCGATGGAGTAAGGTGGGGACAGCTTTTTATTTTAATCGAATCCTTCTAATTCTGCTTTCACCGAGGACCAGCCTGAGGTTATTCGAAAACTGATACTTTATTATTATTATTGTTATTATTACTATTACTATTATTATTATTACTATTATTACTTACTTACTTACTTACTTACTTACTTACTTGCTTACTTACTTATTATCCAGTAGTCATGTTTTCGTATGCACGTCTTGGTGTGGTCCTACCAACCAAACCGTGTGCTTTTACGTAGAGGTGTAATGAGTTGACATGACATCAGTAACAGTGTGAAAATGTATCAGCAGAATCAAGTGAGCAAACGTGACGATTTCGTTGTGAACGTTGTTAAACTTATGGCTGCAGCGGCTGAATTTTCAAAGTTCTGAAAAAACCTTATTGATCGAGACTGGTCACATTACACAGGGAAGTGTGATTAATTGACACAGACAAATTTCATCAGTACGTAAGACCTGCGTTAACCTGTATCATATGTTCTATTGTGAGTTTGGATGCACCAAATGATCAGTCAACCTGGTCCACAATCATGGTATTAGGTGCATGCGTAAACATACAAGCATCTCCCCTACATAAAGGAGACCATCATAAATGAGAGATTCAGCAGGATTTAGTTGAGTCTCCTGTCAAAACCAAATTCGTGAGCAAATGGGAGTATTTGTTAAAAACTGTCCAATTTGGGTTTAAGTGGATCATAAGTTTGGTGGAAACTCGGGAACTGCTCCAACCTGCTGAGCCCCAATAGAGGCGAAACTGGTCATGGGTTGTCGAAGAGTTTCCAGTAACATTATGAGTAGTGTTTTACCGCTAGACAATAAAGCAGTTTCGCTTACCCCGGAAGAATCTTCGAGAAAAAAATTTCAATAGTTTAAGGAGGGAGTAGGATCCCTAGATTTAGACACTCACTGATGGATTATTATTTTTGGCCCGATTCATCTGCTGTTTGAGTCACCTGACATTCGTTCATTCGCCGACCGGTAAATACCTAGAATTATCCGTTATTGATGACCGAGAGGTAGCTAGAGCGCCCTTTATCTTTTTGCGGCCCCTTAGTGAAGTTATAAATGGTACAGGAGCAACATGTTGAGGAAGCTACCAGTTCTACCTTGTACGTGTAGGCTTCTGTCAACCTTATCTCAGGCTTCTGAGTTACAAATTTCTACTATCTATGTGGCTCCCTGACCTTGAAGTAACAGAGGTTGGTGTCCGCACTTTGTTTTCATTTGTGCCCAGTTAGCTTCTTGGTCGGGTTTTTGAATTGGCTATGAAACAAACAAAAGGAACAAGACAAGCTGCAGGGAAGTATTGTTTCCCTTCAGAACTCCCTGGCTCGTGGGAGAAAGGTATTACACGCGTTTTACTTAATAACTTTTATTCCAAAGTAAACGATAATGGTAATTTTTGGAGACGAATTGTGAAAAACGCCCTCCTGACGATAGCAGTGAGACTAGTCGTAGAATGTCACTTAACGGTTCATAAAATCTCCGATTTTGTCCTTTTATTTTCAAATTTATTTTCATGACCAATTTTCTCTGCACTTTTCGAAGTATGTTTTCACTGGTCAGAAGTATTTTTAAGAGAAAAGAGGTGAAGTGGCTGAAAGGGACGCCTCTTTGAAATTGGTTGAGAGCTGCTGGAACTTCGGTCGATGTTGAGTTCTGACATTCGGTTGGTTTTGGGGATATTAGTATCCCCAAAAACCATTTAACTGTTAAATTCTTGCCAATTTGTTTTCCGAAAATTTTAGTTTTGATCTTTTGCACCAGTTTACACCATGATGGGCATTCTTCTAAAAGACTGCCTTTCTCTCCCATTGGCAAGTTGCACTTTGTATGTTCTAACGCATTTATCGTTCCCAAGGGTCATCCAAAAGATATATAGTGGACGTTCCTCCAACTGTACCTTGCCTTTAGTTTAGGCAGTAAAAAATCTCCGACGGTACGGTCTTCTTCGTTCTGCGCTAGAAGAGGTTTGGCTCGCGTCGCTGCTGAGGATTTTGCGCTTGTTGTGTATAGCACTCGATCGTACCCTTTCGGCCACGCACACGACCATATCACTTTTTCAAAAGATCATAAAACTACTAGTTGTAAGCTGAAATCATTACGTACCTAAGAATTGCTCTGCATCCTGTTGTTCATTCAGAGCATCATTTCACACACCCATCAGGGATGTACGTGGTCATTGGATTTTACAAATGAAAGACAAACTAACTAATCGATTTGTGCAACTAGGATAGTCATTGCATAGGAAATGCGTTCACGGAT
Source organism: Opisthorchis felineus (assembly GCA_004794785.1). Lineage (NCBI taxonomy): Eukaryota > Metazoa > Platyhelminthes > Trematoda > Opisthorchiida > Opisthorchiidae > Opisthorchis > Opisthorchis felineus. The sequence goes on from SJOL01007009.1 coordinate 115,456, forward strand.
TTTGGTACATATAAGCATTGAATTTAAAAACTTATGCGGAAGGTGGTTTTTTTATTACGAGGCTAGTCATCACAAACGTTGGTCGCTCTGAGGGAGCCCAGGGGCGTACTAAACGCATTCAGTAGGAAAATAATGTAATGCATTTATTGAAACCATTATTGACAGACCATCAATTTTTCTGGCATCAGACTTGTTCGGTAAAAACTACAAAATAAAGTTCAAATCGATTTTGCATATTTTTTAATAGCTGTTCAGTTATTCTTAAAGATGCGTAAAAATGTACCTTTTGTGAAGTTTCAAGCATCGGTTTCTAGTTACTTGTTTGGGATCGCTAACTTTGCCAGACTTTTGCCTCAGTAACGCCACTTGGCATTACATTAGAAAGGAGAATTAATTCGAATCTACGTAATTTCTTTAAGCTCCACTAGAATATTCGAGTAAGTAGGTGATCTCTTACCGCAATAGAGAGCCATCCTTTTGCTTGATTTACCAGGTCTGGGCAATCATGTCACGTCGTGCACCTCAGCAGAACAAGAATGGAGTCATAGTTTCATACAACAATCCGGATACCGACTCCCGTCAAATAATACTACTGATAATAAGAAGAAGAAGAACAATATTTCAAGTTATGTTGGAGATATAGTTGTTACTAAGCGAGTACCAATGGCACAGGTGGTGAATTTTGTCGGCACAATTTAGCGGTAAATTAAAGCGGCCATTTGTAAACCATTCTTAAGTCCATTGAGATCAGTTGTATCACTTTGAAACATGATTTGCTTCGTTGTTTTCTGTGTTCAAGATGAGTTTGCATGTTGTGAGTTCGCATTATTACGCACATTGCAATTCTCCTTGTAAGCCAGATTCGATGGATGAGATGTCTCACCTATGTTTCTCAACTTACTTCAGATAGAATCCGATTTCTTTAAAATGTTGGCTCCTTACATTTTTCAAGAACTGATGGTTCTGTTATACATGCCCGCTAATCTTGAATTTACGGAGCTTTTCATCAGAATGGTGATTTCGTTATATCTCGGAGAAATTCCGCTGTGACTTTTAGGTCATATTTAATCCGTTTTTCGTTTCAGAGTACCAAGCTTTACTGCACTCGGGAACCTTCGTAACGGTCAAGGTCTGTCATTTTAAAGCCAATTCCAAAAAATGTTAATTTTTTCTGTGGTAACCAAGTGCGGACTTTGTTATTTTCGTTGATAGTCCTTATGACCTTTTCGCGACGGCACGTTTCGTTCCAATAGCAAGTACACGTGTCAACACAGCACACCCTTTTATCAAAGTGGCAGTTCACACCTTTCCTTCCTTCTAGCCTTTCTTGGTCTGGCGGTATTCTTCTCCACAACGCACAGTTTTCCGGGGGACTTTTGGCAACCATTCATGTGGCTTTGCTGATCAACAGCAAACTTAGATGTGCAGCTAACGGTGCTACTTGAAACCAATGTCACATCCGTCATATAATATTTTCAGTTCGATCATTCGGAGACTTGCCGTTAATGTACCATACAGTCGACCAACGTACCCATGCTGATAACAACACCCGCTAATGTGCACGATGACTCATTTTTATCCAGTTTTTCGTGATAAACAGCTTTTTTATCCGAGATTATATCATTTTTAAAGAAACACAAGTGAATTTTACGTATGATGTTTTCGTTCCAGATGAGAATTAATAGTCCCCCATACAGAAGCTCTGTTTAGAACACAAGAATATAACACAATACAATGTCACATCGATCCTTGCGAGTCGTGCTCCTCACTTGAAAACATCCTGATCGATGAGAGATTTAGTATCAGTTGTTATTTTCACAAAAGGTCATTGCATCTGTTGAATAGTCCTCATTTGTTTTTCCTCTATTTCAGTATTCGCCCACATATAACGAAACAAATGTAACGTCAAGAGAAGCGGCTTATGATTGAACTCAATCTAGACACTCGAGGCAACGATACACAATAGGAAGTTATTTGTTTAAATGCGGAATCGAATAAAATACCGGGCGCCACATTTCAAATCTTCTTGTGGGCTTTCAATAGACAGTTCACATCCTCTGTACAGTTATTCGACCACATGCAAAAAGCGAGGAGCTCCATACCAGGGGGAAACAACATAGATATGAGCAAAGCTCAGGCGTTGAAACCGGCAAGGTAGCTCAAGGTTTAGGAGATGAACGTTCAAGACGTTAGCTTGCTTATGAAGACATGAATGGATATTTGGTTCCTCAGGCACAAGTACTTAAGGACACACCTTGCTTGAGCAGAACGTAACATGATATCTGCAAAGATCAGTGGCTGGTATCAATCCAAGCAAGCAGGTGAATGACGTGAGATGTGAGACCGTTTAGCAGCTTTTTATTAATCAGTGTGACCTCGGTTAAAAACGACACTGACAACTTTTGCAGTCATGAAAAAAACTAGTGAAAGTCAGGCGAAAGTATGTTAGTTGAAACAGCCCAGTGCCTCCAACTAATTGGAAAAAGTTTGGAACTGATTGAGAAGTCATCATTTTGGAAGGACTTGGTAGTTTTTAACTGGGCAACTTTTCGCTTTTGACACAAAAGCCTCATCAGGCCAAGTGAGCAAGCTGGCCAGGTTTTAAGGCAGAGGGAGAACCAGTCAGAAAGCCTCTCCACATTAGCACTCTAGATCAGTGTTGAATGTTAGTTAAAGGGTCTTGTCGGTTAGTGTGGTTGCCTAAATGTTATGGTTGATGGGTTGGGGGAATTTCAAATTATTTTTGATCGAGTTTGGTTCCATAATCTTCCGGTTCAGGGTGCTTCAATTGATGATTCACCTCGGGTGCCACTTGTAGATTTCATTGGTCTATGTGAGTTTGCAAGTGCTTCGACAATTTAGTAGAGCGGAGGTGGGAGGGTGGGTGAGATTGAGTGCAATTCAAATTTCATCTACTTCTGTTGATGACTCCTCTTTCTGATAATCGCACGCCACATGTCAGCTTGACTGATATAAAACCGTTCTTCATACGCTCACTAGTTCTACGCCTTCTATTCTATTAACACTGAGATGCTTGGCGATTTCCACCACGTAGGCCATCAATCTCTGTGGCGTGAACCGTAGACCCCAGCTCAAAACCTCTATTTTGTGTCTCGTGTCCAACGCATGTTCCACCGTTGCTAAGTTCTTCAGTGACGCTCGATATTTATCTGCGTTTCTTGGTGCCTGTCTATTTTCCTCCTGTGTTCTCTGATTCTGTTGTGAAGTTCCGTGGCCGTCTGTCCTATATAGACCTTCCTTCAGTCCTTACATTTAATTTTGTAGACACAATCCCTGGTTCTGTTTACCGAGAAGTGATCCTTCAACTGCACCAGTGCAGAGCGCAGAGTTTCCCTTTTGGAACGCTAATCTCATGTTAGTCGTGTTTAGAATCCTTCGAATGACTTCTGATGTCCCTGGTTTATATGAGATAACAGCAGGTCCAATTCATTCCCTGTTGTGAATCGCCACCAACATCCTCCGCAACTGACGCCTAATCAAGCTAGTGAATATCCACTACCCCAAAGTTTGTTCTCAATTCAATTTGGGCCGCTGTCCGACCGAAGTCTTCTGTGCAAAGGATCCTTACAAGGCTAAATATTGATGAGGCAATACTAGCAAATATCGACTTACATCTGCAAGATGTTCAGACCATTTTTTTGGTGTTCGTCTAAAATCAGTGTCAAGATTCAATTTGGCAATCAAAGTGACAGCAAAAACTGCAGGAGTAAACGGAGATGTACGTCTTACATCGGATGTAAAATGTTTGGAGTTTCTCTGCTAAACCTGACATACAGCTTTTGGTCTTTGTGTCTCAGGACTTCCACAATAGTTTGTAACTTTCCGTTTAGTCCAATTTATCATAATGCACGCAGCCTAATGCAGTCTTTGTTATAGACAGATTGCAATTTACGAAGTTGTAGAGTGACCATAGAACATTTTGCGAGATTACAATTCTCTGCACAAAGACTTGGACGCGCAACATGAATGTTCTTGGAGAGTTTTGAACCTGAAAAAGCTTCTTCGGGTAAGAAGTTGTTTAAGAACAAACGCGAGGCAATCTTCCACAAAAAACTGCTAACCCAAAACAACTTATCTTACACTCAAAACAAAGGGTACGTAGTTCTGAAAAGCTGTTTCACGCATGCCCACTGCACAAGGGAATTACACCAGATGTACCAAGATTTTAGACTCACCTAAACCTCCTTTGGTCAGATTCCGAGAACAGGAACTTACTCCCTATGGATATTTGTGGAGAACAAATTTGGAACTTCAGCAAACCTATCTTTGTCCGCTGACACCCTCCGCTATCAGAAGATGGAGTGGTGTGATGAGTTCAAACGGGTATCCGGGCCAAACTAGGTACATCAAACCCAGTAAGGCGTAAAAGACCAAACAGAGTATTTTCTTAATGCGTCATCGATGCCAGAGTCCCCTCTTAATATTCAATTCAATTGGACTCTGTATGTATTTCCATGAAATTTTCTAAATGACTTCTGTAGAAGAACCTAATCCGTGGATTGGAATTGGTAGTTCTTTGGTTCAGAATAAAGAATCGAACTAATGATAACATCACAAATGTTTCAAAAAACATCGGCAGGGCCTTTGGTAAGAAACACAATAAGCTTGGATATGATTATGGACATCCTCAATAGCGGTGTATCAATGGCATGGAAGCTCACAAAACCAGCAATTAATAGAGCGAAGCAATACAGGACGCGTCTGGTTGCCTTTGGTTTGTTGCAGTTTGTCCAAGAGAAAAGAGTGAAAAAGGTATTTTGCTTGATGTCGATTAGTTTCAGTTTCTTTCCGGTTAGGAGAGAAGAGACGATTTAGAAACTCCCCGTTCTCTATAGGTAATACGAGAACATCGACAGCATTTTCGGAGATTTCGCCAGGTTCGAAGTGAAAGGTTCAACTCTTAATCTAGAAGCCAAAGGAGGACCTTCACACTCCAGAAGATTTCAACTTTCCTGCGGTTGCCTGGCAGCTCAACTGCAGTTCAAAAGTTTTAAGGTAAACATTTGGAAGCAGCATCATTTGGCAACGTCCTCTAACAAGCCAACTAATTAACAAAACTGCACCTAGGAGTAGTACCAAATGTTCCCAATTTATTTTTTGCGAACACGGAGGTCACTTTTGTTATCCAATCCACTTGGATCGTACGAGTGAGAAGTTCATTTTAAGGGACACCCCAAGTTTATCAACATAGACTCGTGAAGGAATATCTGGATTGCGGATCTGGATGGACATAAACAACTAGAGACTGTGCTTCACGGATTCACGGATTGATACACCTGATCGAGGCTTTTGCCCAAGTTTCCCGGGTCGGTTTTGTTCTTGTCGTTCAGCGGCTGTCGTTCACCTGAAAGGCTCAAGCGAAAAAGAGCGTAGCGCTGCTCTTTAAGTTCTCAGCGCGGGGCAGTATGTTTGCCAGCACGAGGACTCGCATAGAAAAGTGTCTAACAGTGCTTTGAACTGGATTCCAGAAGGAGCGTGGACAACCGTCGGAGGAATGTTATTCCACGCATCAACTACCCGAAATGAGAATAAATTTCGCCTAATAAAAGTGTTCGCTCTGAGCTTGAAAATCTTCCTACCAAGTCCCCGCCATGTCAGCTGGACCAACGGTGAAAAACCTGTTGGCCAAACCTTGTTTAAACAGGGCATAAGTTGGTGTTAGGTCTCCGCGGATCGACAATACTCCAGGGAAAAGAGGTCAAGCACCGCGAGGTGCGTTTCATAATCAACGGATTAAAGGCCGGCAACCACTTTCGTAGCAGGTCGTTGGACACGCTCTATGAGGGTTGCGTCCTTCTTGCGTCTTGAACAGAAAACTTGGTTGGCGTATTCAAGAAGCGGTCTGACGTAGGCCCCGTAGAGTATTTGGAAGTCCACGCGAGTAATACGAAGGAAGGTTCGCCAAATCATCCGTAGAACGGCGAATGCCTTTTGAGCCGATTTTAAATAATGCAGTGAGGACGACATGTTTGAAGAGAGCCAGATACCCAAATCCTTTTTGGTATCTATCCTCGTAATGTCTTCAGGTCCATTCTGACCATGCCCCACGAAGGCGTTCGCTGGGTCTACTCCGAATGACATATGGACGCACTTTTCTTCATTCGGGATTAGGTGCCAGTCCAACGACCACTGCGTCTACATCCATTTGGAAGACGCTGGCGTTGGAACTCCTGGATTTCAATTCGTCCGCAAAAAGTAGACATGGACTTGAGAGAACATCTGGAATGTCGTTGACATAGATTAGAAACACAAGTGGTCTCAAAACGGAGCCTTGAGGAACTCCAGTGGAGACCACTGCCGAAGAAGAGTAGGTCGAGCCTACTTTCAATCGGAATGTTCTATCTGATAGGAACGTCTTAATCCGGCGTAGGATTTCTCCTCGAATCCCATAAGACTCGAGTTTGTGGAGCAGCGGAACGTGTGGGACTCGATCGAATGCTTTTGAGAAGTCGAACAATATGGAATCCGATATGAGTACCTCGTCCTTAGCTTGGTCTAATCTGTCCATAAACCCGAGCATGTTTGTCAGGCAAGAACGGTTCGGGAGAATCCGTGTTGAACTGGGGATATCAAGTTGTTGATAGTAGTTTGATTTATGATGGCTCGCTTCAAAATGTGTTCCATCACCTTGCACGGTACGCTAGTAAGGCTAGTAGGCCTGTAGCTGCCTGGTGATAGTCGGTCACCAGTTTTGTAGATTGGCGTGACAATCGCTTCCTTCCAAGCAGAGGGAAGGTGGCCTTCGTCAAGCGACTGATGAAACACTAGGTAGAAGTGATTTGCCAGTGTAAACGCCGTTTCCTTCAGGATCACTGGATGAACCTCGTCTGGCTCCAATGCGTAGAACGGGTCTGTTCTTTGCAGACCAAGTTGATTGAGGCCGCTCGTAGTTACGCCTTGACAAGTTTGGGTGTGACGAAGTCACCGGGGCAGAATACAGTCCTTCGTAATGTTCTCTGTAGACTTCAGACACCACTACTGGGCCACTCCTGGGTTCCCCGTTCCTGTCCACCAAGGAGAACGTGGTTGGCTTATTTCTGCGGCGACGTCTCATGTACTTAAACAACACATTTTAGGTTTTCCGGGCAAGGTCTAGTACGGTGGCTAGTTTTTGTGTGTTCCATTGGAGGATTTCTGATTTACAGCGGTTCCGCATTTCACGAAACGTCAGCCCATTTTTTGTGTCGCCTGTAGTCAACTTTTTGAAAAATATTTGAGACCAGAAGCCGCCGAATCCTTTTAGGTAGCTTGCGGCTTATCCGACTGTGTGCTTTTTTTTGGGACAAACATCGGCCTCGTGAACTTTCTGGACAATGGTCCTGTATAATTCTTCCACTGAAGCTGGTCCCAGTTTAACTTGATCAAGAAAGGTGCGCATTCTTAAGAAGTCTGCATGGCAGAAGTTTCGAGATTCGGGATTTCTGGCCCAGTAGCAGATGAAATCAAAGACCAGCACACATATGTCATTATATCCCAGTGAGGCGTTGATTAACTCCTGATCTACGAAGTGTTTTTCGTTGGTGATGTCCAAATCCAGGAGGGGTGCTCATTGAGCTGCGCGGTATCTGGTGGGCGCGACCATATTTTGAGTCCAAGCTTTCTGTTGAACGTTTATGGTCAACGCTACTGCAACGTATCCACTAGACCCGACGCGTTGGAGCTCCATGCAGGAGGCCTTGGTGGCGGTAAAATCAACTACCAGCAAGAGATGTGTGAAGTGGTAGCTAGTGGAGAGTTGTTTAAGGGTTTGTATGAGTAATTGGTCATCTTCCGTAGGACTCGTGGGGCAGCTGTAGACTACGCCAAGAAGAAAAGAATAGGTCCCGCGCAGCGTGATTTGGATCCACATTGCAACGCAAAAAAGGCGCAGGAGTGGTATTGGAAAGGACAGTCGGGATGAGCAGGGTCGCATATGAATATGAAGTAACCCCACCAGCCCTCCTGCGTTTTGAGTCAGCTCGAAAAATCGGGTAGCCTTCTATCGAGATCTCCGCGTCAGATACATCTGGTATGAGCCAGGTTTCTGTAAGTGCGCTTGCATATAAAAAATACTTCAGTTTGATATTGTATTGCGCAACGAAAAAAACTGTGAAAACCGCTAGAGATACTCATATCCTAGTAAGAGAGGCATCAGGGAAACCTGGCTGCCCAGTGGGCACGCCTTGGTGATTGCGCAACTTATAAAAGACAAAAGGATGTAGGGTGGATTAAAGGCTGCCACAGATGCGGGCGACAATGATCACCACAGAGTTTTCAGTACTCGTTGTTTGGAGGCTAAAAGGCTAAAGTTACGGTGATACGAATGAGATCTGGTTTCGCGAAATACACTCATTTGGACACCAATTTGTTTTCCACAGAGGGAATAAGTTAAACTACAGCTGAACTTCTTATGTAACTAAATATTCTGCACCAGGTGGTTTCATTTTTTACTTGGTACGATACGTAAGTATCGCAGTAAGTTAACTATCGGTACATCGCCATTGGCGGTCCTGTAACTTTCAGGCTCGGGCAAGGCAGAACGTCAACGCATAATTTTATGATGATAAAGGGCCGTCTTTGGCCATTGTATTAAGCTGTCATACACAGTTAAGGCCTCTCAATCAGCGGTGCTCATAAATACGGACCTAGCGGTTACGATAAGCAAACCAACTTAAGCGATAACACTCACGGTTTGACGATGCTGAGATTTCGTTCGCTATTTTCACTGGCGACCTCCTGTTCCTTCTAAATAAATCAAACTCACTTACATCGTGGAAGATTTATCATCAGAGTAGTTGCAAGGAACGTGCAAATTTTTTGAGAACACTGAACTTTATTCTGGATATTCTCACACATGAGAGTGGAGACAATTCGCAGAGCTGGGTAGTGGCGTCCGTACTGCACAGTGTTCCAACTTATCTTCAAATATTTTACTTGATACAAGACGAGCTTCGCAAATAGCAGTGTTTTGCCAAGATTTTGTGGACGAAGTCAACTAATGTGTTACACCAGGCAACGAGGGCGGATCCAAACGTTATTGGTGTATGCCTCTGAGTGAAATTTGCATTGAAAATTATATAAAACCATCTCTCATTCAAAAAACACGCAGTCGGAATATTCCAACTACCTGTAAAACTTTCCACTCAGAGCACCCCATTGTTTCGGAGAAATCAATTTCGTTTTAGTTCAAGTCGTCGGCCGCCGGTCAGACCCGGAGAACATCGATGACATTAAATACCTGCCATCCCCCACTCCTTAAGTCCTTTCTCGGTCTAGTTAGTCACTGAAGCTCACCTCAGCTTGTCTTCATCAACTCCGAGGCCCCCCTGAACCGGCTACTCACCAAGGCCCACAAATGGACATGATCAGAAGCAGAAGTGACTTTAACTCCTCAGAATCCATGCTGAGATCCGGTTTACCCCTCATTCACTAAGATCCACCACTGGAACTTTTGTGGCCCCAGATGCTCTTAAATATAGCACCGAAACTGTGATTTCACATGTTTTCCCTGACCACAGGTAAAAGTCATTGCACATGAAACCAGTTCTGCAATCACAGCCAAGTCTAATTACATTCATATAGAAGGGGAACCTTTGGCGATCTTGTTTGCCCTCACACCGGTTTATAAAATGATCTACGGTTTTCAGTTCACACTGCTAACCAATGGCTTCGTAGCGCCTTAGCCTCGAACGTTGGGATTCCAGTGGGCAATTTTGCTTGTGAGATAAGACTACAAGAATGAGCCTCGAGAAAGCCGAAGCATCACCTTTTCTCGTTGATTTGAGTAGGTTGCAACAAGATGATACCGTGCTCAAAACAATCAACTTGGAGTTGGTACTTAACCGCTTGGTTTTGGAAGAAGTTCTCACCATCTCGGTGGGCACTGACATGGTCATCCCGGCTACCGAACAAGACAGTGTACTGCTGTGACGTGGCGGTCATCGGCCACATACCTGCCCACAGGATGGAGTGAGACTTTTCCTCTACCAGCGTGACGCATTGTCACTAGCTGACGGAGGCCCTTTATTTTCAGAACACGTTGTTATTCCAAAAGAGCCACAGCCAGCTGTTCTGAATCAGTCTCTCAAAGGGCACAGAAAGAAGGCCCTTGCGAGGAATCGCGTCTACCTGCCTATGATAGTCTTCGAGGAGGAGCAAGTCCTCAAATTGTGCTTCCACTGTGGTGAGAGGACGAAGCCACCCTACCTACGGCGGCGGTAGAGGCCGACCGACCTTAGTCTGGTGACATAACGGCAGTACACGTCCAGTTGGCGCTCAGAACTTTGTGGTTGTGGTCAGTGCCCAAAGCAAAGCACCATGATTTTTTCTAGCGGACAGCCCCACAACTGCCGCTACAATCGTGGAACTCCAACATCCGTTTAGTAGCTTTTGAACTCCACAGCCATTTCACACCATCGGTACGCGCGTATTTTGTAGGGAGTATAGTGTAACCCACACCCACTCACCTCTTTTCAAGCGGCCAGGCGTGTCCTTCATATGTCATAATGTAAGGGATGACATAAAAGATGCGGCGAAGGTTTATGTTGGCACATTGAAGGACACTAAAACCTAATGCATTTGAAGGAATTTCAGCAGTAACAGCACCGTTCTAACGAGGGCTTCTAACACGGCACGATACTTTCAGGCCACAGAAAAGGCCACAGAGTTATCGCAAGACAGAGACGGGGAACAATTAAGTCAGTATCACGGCGCGACCACGTGCTGCTATTCAGCGCAGACCAGGAAGTGATGGATCGCATCTGCAGCGGCAGAGGCTCTATTCGGATTCCGGGACCCCCTTCGCCACGCAGCTATGTGCTCTACAGGATTCAACTTGGCCAAGCCAGGCGAACTCGGCACACTAACCTTATCCGGCCAGTAAGTGCGCAGATCTTGCCCCCGGATTTAGCGTTGCCTCTAAACACTTGGTCTCGGCGACGCTGAAGAAAATCCATCCGCTACCTTGTAGGAGGCCCGGCCCGCGCCTGCACTACCCCCAGACGCCGAAAAGATTAAATCTATAAGCCAGTAAGGCTACTGAAAATGAATCCCCAACTTTGTAGGTACGCCAAAAATCTTCAGGAGCGAGGTTACAGGCGGAATCCCGCACCAAAACCGCATTACCACTCGCATTTAGGTGCAGCTCTCCCACAACACGTGATTTGCCGGAAGAACGGGCCGCTTGTCGGTGTTACATCGAGGCGAGCTCTGATTAGCCGAAAGTTTGGACGCAACTGACAATCATTAGTCAGTACCTGTTGAGTGGTGTTGCTGGTGACGCGTCCAGAAGTAGTCCGAACTTTCGGGTTGTTGCTGCCGCATGCACTGGCAACACGACTCTTTGTGCCGGTTTTTAACCTATTTTGGACGCTTACTGCACTGTAGTGGTTCCTTTGATAAAAACGCTGGCCCGGAAGGATCGAACCGAGAACTAGGCTGGAACCTAGATCAACAGGTAGTTACTAGAGGTCAATGGGAAATACGTTTGAGACCATCCACTAGCTTGAATTTGAGGGTCGTCATAATCGAATTCGGCGTCAAATTCCTCCCAGTTGTTCACTTAGTTCCTGGTTGGATGTTGTCATTCTACCATCCATCTCGACAGCAAGCAGCGATTCTTAGACGGATGGCGCTGCATGACTTTCTGAGTGCTATCAGCGGCGTGCAAACGCAGTGCATATTGAGCGCAAAACTACCTGCCGTGCGCCTACTACCGTTACGCAGTAGAAACTCCGTGGGCAATTCGGCGTTTGCCCTAACACGGGGGATATGACGGAATGTAGTTGGACTTCTCATGGCACTGTGGTGTCTTAAGGCAACTGGGCTCAGCTACTTCAGTTTGCCCCCATAGTCCACAAGGAATCGAGGACGTCTTAGTTCCGTTGCTCGTAGAAATTGCGCCTCACAGTCGTACCGTGGCCTGATATTCACGTCCCTCGATATTCATGGATATACCGCCACCGGTGTCTCAAATTAGCTAACGAGACCTGAGCCTAGCAGATTCGTGCACTGACCCCATCTGTCGCACTACAATTGGGATTAAACAACGTCCACAACTTCGAGCACCTATCGTTGGATTGTAAGTGCGTCTTCAGTGACTGCATATCCAGGAACAGGATCCTACGCCTTATGGGTAAAAAGCACATGCCATAGGAGAAATAAGCTTAGCCAGTTCATTCAAAAACCACTGGGCCTTCTCTTAGAAAACGAAAGCTATATCACCCTCATATTCCAGATCGACAAGGTTTTCTGCAGCAGCTATTTGAACATAAATTTTTTGAAGATTAGCTTTCATCTCATCAGGAGTGTAGAGACTGGGCATCCTTGACGGCTAACACTTTTTGTCAAGCTAATCCCCTTTTGGTTACAGTGTGTAATACGAGTGCTTTTTTGGATGTCGGCACCGTCATCAATTCTTTCCAGTTGTCTGGGACAGTCTGCTTTACCTATATGCAAGTAAATAGATTAGACAAGCGGTGACTAAGGAATTCACCCCTATCCTGGAATAATGGGAGTGAGTCGACCGAGTCAGGGGATCGGTGGCGTTTGAGAGAACATACACAGCCATTAACTTCCAAGGCCCTGGGGCTTCCACGTTCACCGTCCAGCGTCCTAGTGTAGTTAGATAACCCTAATGAGCAGCAGCAGGTCACCGTGAGAGCTGTTCCGCAAAGTTGTTGGCCCAGCGGTCGAAGCATCTTTTATTGAAGGTAGTCGCAACAGTTTTTATCATTGGCGGTTCCCGTGGACCAGTCGCACGCATCAATTGAAATCATCTCTGGGCTTTCTGAGCGGCTTTCGCTTCCCTAACCTTCCGTGCCGACTAGGTTTTAAGGTCGGCGTTTGCTTTCTGAATCTAAGCATTGCCACTGTTCTGTCTGATATCCGGTGTTTGGGAGGAGCTGGCAGCACTGTGCCTCAGAGGGAGATCCTGACATTGTGCAAGAGTTCAGCTATCTTGCCCCAATAAGAATTGATACCCGAAGGTGGAGCAGTTGAAAGATAGTTCAGAAGGCGGTTCTGATAACTTCTTCTAACTTAGGGATCTGACAGTCTACCATTTTGTAAACCAGTTACTCACCCCTTAGGTGACCATAGAACTCAAGGAGGGAAGCATCGGACGAGCGCATGATCAGAATCCACCTATTTATTTCAAAATGAGCGCTAAGTGATGGCGGCGTGATGGATTCGAGTTCGTGGCTGGCACGCTGTTTGAGGACACCATTTGGCCAGGTGGCTTTGGTTATTTTGAGTTAGTACTACATGAAAAGAACCTGCGGTCAAACTTCAAAACAAATTCAAGTTTATCAGCTATAAACCGTGTACCGTAGGCACTCTGGTTCCAGTGTCGATCACCAAAAAGTGGGAGAGTATGGAACATACAGTCAGGCCTCGGAGGCGATAGCATGCTGGGTTAGTTCGGGAACGAGTAGCTATGCATTGAAGGCCATAACTTTGATGCAAGAGCGCCACCAACTGCGCGATTGGGCAACTTCTCCCATTGTTATTAACCGTTGGTGAGTTGAGTCCGAGGTCACCATCCATGGAGGCGGCAGTTGTCGACCCGAGTATGCTTCTAGGCTGGTGTTATTTCTTTGTCGCCAGGTCATACACTGTCTAACACTTGGTCGCTTGTACTCAGCACACAACTGACCAAAAAACGCTCTGCGAGGCAGACGGTATTCTCTCACGTGGAGTACATGCCCTAACCAGCGTAAACAAGTAAGCGTGAGCATCGATCATGGGAGAGTCCCTTCTTCCTAGGACCATCTGGCGAACCTCAAATTTACTAGTCCGATGTTTCCACTAGATCTGACCATCAACATCAACAGAACGACATCAGTAATTACCAATAATGCAGCACTGACGTACAACCACGATTTATTTTAAAGCCTCATTGAGAAGAAAAGAATACAAATGTACAAGGAAGGGATTTGATGTTGGCATACTACAAGCATTCTGAGGTGTCTAAAACTCCAGAGACTCATTCAGGCAATCTTGATAGAAGCGGACAACGAGAACACCATTGATAAGTAATAAAATAAATCGTTCAGCTGTAGCACCCATTCGGTGCCTAGCTTCCATTCGGCCAGAAGGAAGCACGACGGCCGGTATACTGTAAGGTTGCACAAATATTGACAAGGGAAGTCGAAAGGTAGAGGTCAGGTTTGAACCACAACATCCGGTCAACAATTTCGCGCTCTAACCATTGAGCTATCTCGCCATTGAATAGCAGCCGTATCTTGCAGCAAGGCACCGGCTTACTAAGGGTTGCGTTAACCAAATCCTCACATAACATCAGGAGCTAGAGCAACGCCATACGTACAAACGACCCACAATTTTAGTATTCTTGGATTTCCAAGGAGCATTAGACTCGGTTGACCGGTCTGTTCTTATTGACACGCTTGTCCATCAAGGAATACCCCGGAAGTGTGTAAACATAATACGTTCTTTGTATTCTCGGACTTCTGGACGTGTGAGAGCATACGAGGAGCTCTCCAAAATTTTCTGTACAGAAAGAGGTGTCCGTCAGGGGTGCCCACTCTCTCCATTCTTATTTAATTGTGTGGACGATGAGATAATGAGACAAACTGCCGGAGGCCAGCCGCCACAAAGTTGTGCTCGAATCTATGTGGGGGCAGAGAAGCGTTGAGCTCGATCCAGATTGGCCGAAATTCCGACCAATCAGGGCATGCCTTCATTTGGTCCGTCGCCCGCACGTGACACATCCGTCCAGTCGACCTGATGTTCGGTTGTTAGTGGCGGCTGGCCTCCGGACAGTTCGTCTCATTATCTCATCATTCACGTAAATAAATAAGAAGGGAGAGAGTGGGCACCACTTTATGCACAGGAACTTTCGGAGAGCTCCTCGTATAATCTCCTACGTCCGGAAGTCCGAGAATACAAAGAACGTATTATGTTCACACACTTCCGGGGAATTCCTTGGTGGGCAAGCGTGTCAACAAGAACAGACCGGTCAACCGAGTCTAATGCGCCTTGGAAATCCAAGAATACTAAAATTGTGGGTCGTTTGTACGTATGGCGTTGTTCTAGCACTTGACAGAGTGTAAAGATTTTGTCAATGCAACCCCTACCAGGACGGAATCCCGCTTGCTGCTCTCGAGTCAGTGTTTCACGCGCCACCATAAGGTGACGAAGCACAAGTGACGCCAGCATCAAGAGCAGTCTTGTGTCCTGCTTGCTTCTGAGTGCGAACATTAAAAGCAGCCAGATAGACTAGGTGCCAAGGCTTGAAGATTGATTTCGGGATTCCTGAGAATGTCGGCGCCGAATGACGCGCAGATCTTGCTTGCAAAACCGTTGCAGGCGAACGGAGTCATTAGTCCCAACTGACGGGCCTATTAGGAGAGAGTTATTAATGGGGTTGGGAGAGTGGGAAGGTAAAGTATATGAAATGAAAGGAAGGAATACCTCAGCAGTAGCCTGTTCACGCTTACTCCCCCCTACTGTTTGCAGCAAGTAAGCGACCCGACTGATGGAACCACGCGACGGCCGATGCGGCATGAGTTTATTTGTATATTTGCAATTCATGTTTGTATGTTGGCTGGGATACTGGCAGAGCGCCCACATCTAGACAGGACGATGATTAAGGTCCTCAACCAAAGCTTCTGGCTCAAAAGCCTGGCCGCAAAGCAGCGGTGTTCGGCTGGAAATGCAAGTAAATTAACATTTTTACGGAATACGTCGCCACTCATTTTCCAACCCCCAACATGGAGGACCAGGAGACTGTTCGTCAAACCTCTGTCCATTGACCAACCTAGTATGAGAGACTACGGGTGTCGCGCGGACACCCCTCAGTATAGCTCAGTGGGTCGCCAAGGTGCACAAACCGTCACACCACGGTAAGGTTCAGTCTCTTCGTGACGGACCGGACCCGACCAATGCTTTGGAGACACCGATGGTCAAACACTGACAGCTTTCGTATGCCGTCCTCATGTTGGGGCGATATCTCTGATTCACAAAGCAGTATGGATCGCACTGCCGCAGTGTAAACTCTGCCTATGATCAGAAGAGTGTGACCATCTTGAATAAAGAAGAGCGCCTCGACCGGTGGGCCGAATACTTCTAACAACAGTTATCGTGGCCACCGGCTTCAAATCATCTGGAGCTCACGCAGAACCCTGGACGGTGAACGTGAAACCCCCTACGATCTCAGAGGTTTATGACCACATACGTTCTCTCAAGCTCCACCGAACTTCTGGTCCGGATTACCTCCCACTCGCATTGTTCAAAGACGGGGGTAAAATCCTCAGTCAGCGCTTGTCTGATCTGTTTGCCTGTATTTGGGAAAAGGAGACTGTCCCAGACAACTGGGGGGTTGGTTGGTGATAGTAACCGGGGCTCGTAGTGAGTGTGGTAACTGCAGGGGATCAGCTTGAGCCCGGTCGAAAAGCGACTGCTGGCGTCACTTGTGCTTCGTCACCTTATGGTGGCGCGTGAAACACTGACTCGAGAGCAGCAAGCGGGATTCCGTCCTGGTAGGGGTTGCATTGACAAAATCTTTACACTCTGTCAAGTGCTAGAACAACGCCATACGTACAAACGACCCACAATTTTAGTATTCTTGGATTTCCAAGGCGCATTAGACTCGGTTGACCGGTCTGTTCTTGTTGACACGCTTGCCCACCAAGGAATTCCCCGGAAGTGAACATAATACGTTCTTTGTATTCTCGGACTTCCGGACGTAGGAGATTATACGAGGAGCTCTCCGAAAGTTTCTGTGCATAAAGTGGTGCCCGTCAGGGGTGCCCACTCTCTCCATTCTTATTTGATTTCGTGATCGATAAGATAATGAGAGGAACGCTGGAAGGTCTTCAGAACCCCTGGGTTCAATTAGCTTTGACGAAAACTTTGCCGATCTGTAATATGCAGACGATATCGTTCTCTTGTTGGAAGAAGAGAAGGTGCAGGGGTTTCTAGATGAACTGAGCAAAGTCATTCTGTCCTTTGGTATGCACTTTTTACCCACAGAGTGTAAGGTCATGCTCGTGGGCATGCAGCACTGAACACGTCACTTACAATCCTGGGGGAGTCACTCGAAGTTGTGGAGCGTTTCACGTACCTTGGAAGTTGTATTAGTTCTGATTGTAATGTGACAGATGACGTCAATCCACGCATCTGCAAGCCTCGGGCCGCCTTCGCTAATTTGAGACATCTATGGCGTCAAGGCGGTGTATCCCTGAATCTCAAGGGACGTGTGTATCAAGCTATGGTGCAAGCTGTTTTGTTGTATGGCTGTGAGACTTGGTTTGTTGGAGCGGCGGAACTGAGACGTATTCAGGTGTTCTACAATCGTCTCAGGACCATAGGTCGTGTAGGATGGTTTTGGAAAACCCGTAACGACGCAATTAGAAAGCGAGCTTTCGGTTGTGCAACGGTGACTTCCATTGAAGAATGTGTCCAGCACCAGAAGCTGCGTTGGTTAGGCCGTGTACTGCAAATACTGAACCATCGTTTGCCGAAGAGTGGTTTTACATGCCCAATTCAGAGTGGCGGATGCAGAGAAGTGGCTACCCTTTGACCTGGCACAGGGGTATAAAAGAGATTACGAAAAGTTTTGGTGCTGTCGGTGCTACTCGTTTTCCAGGATGGGGACTGCGCGATCCCCACTGCGCCTGGTTGGAGACACTGCAGGATAAGGCTGCTAATCGATGTCAATGTTGGTTGTGTTGTCAGTTTCTATCAAGATCGCCTGAATGAGTGTCTGGAGGTGTAGGCATCTCGGAACGATTGTAGTAAGGTAGCACTAAGTCCTTTCCCTGTCCACCTTCCTTATTTTCTTCACCATAAGGCCTTCAAATAAATTATGGTTGTACGCCAGCGAAGCATCAGTGTTGAACATTGATGTCATGCTGTCCATGATGATGATGATAATGATGACTGCCTTTGACAGCTACGCTACTTTCAGTTGTAACACCCTTTCGGTGCCTAGCTGCCATGCCACCCAAAGGAAGCACGAGGGCTGGGATACTGCCAGGTTGCCCAAACCTAGGCAGGGACCTTTGACAGACATACTGACGTCATGTGGGTGCCATAATTTTCGGAGGTTGGCAAAGGCTGCCCTGGCTTTCCCGATCCGAGAATTAATGTCATCTCCAGGCAGTCCATAGGGAACTTATACAATTGCCAACGCAAACAAATTTATCTGCCACGTCGAGTGGCTCTTCTGATCAGTTGATCAAATCAGCTGTTGCCTTCAGCGAATGCCTTCTCCATTTCCTGGGCCTTCAAAATCCACCAGCGCTCTCTTTCATTCTCCAAGCTCCTGATTATCCGGTGTTTCAGGGTTCCGCATCCGCCATCACTGTCGCTCGTTGGTGGTATGGCCTTTCTGGCAGCAATCTGATCTGCTGATCTCGACCGTATCCACTGTTCATTTAGTCAAGTTGGATGGCTTGGACAAATAGTCATAAAGCTGAGAGCATAGCTTCTTTCACTCGCTTCCATTCAACGTCCAAGAAATCGTCGTCTTTCGCATGATTGTCCGTTTCCAGTAGCTTTTAAACAGGTCAGCTCGAAACGCTTGAGCTACCGAAACTCGCCGAATTGATGAATGGAATTGTTCTGCTTTGGCATGCGTAATGCCGATGAAAAATGGTGTGATAGCGGGACTCGCACAATGGCGTGATCAGTGTCAAACTGCGTACAACCTTCTGTCAGCATATAGCTGGAACAACTGTTCGCCACTGTCCGTACTTACCGAGTCCAATCCGTGTCAACCACCTTACTGAGTCTCAGATACGCCAATCCTGTCCACTTGTGCATTCAGATCTCCGGTAAACACGACATCTGAGCTTCTGGCTCGTCGCAACAGAGTATGCAAGGTATCAAAGCTACAGTCGGTTGGGCTTAAACAGACTTGACAAACCGACATCAATCAACTTCTCGTTTGCGAGTCTCCTTCACGGGTGTTGCCTGACGAACTGCACGTAGACGACTATTGATGGGTATGCAGTCAAGAAAGGATACTTATGCCCGGTGACTTAAGACAGTACCAACCCCTGCACATCCCATCGCAGTGGCCTCTGGATCGCCGGAAGTGAGTGGAGAGTGATGGGGCGGTTCGCTCAACCACTGTGCTTGCATCTTGAATTCTTGTTTCCGATACACAGCACACATCAATGCCAAGCGAGCTCTATGTGAGAGCAAGACGAACGGGGTCGTCATTTCTAATGAATGGGCCTACAAGAAGAGTGTTATTAATTGGATTGGAAAGGGAAGAAAAAAGTTGGTCAAAGAGGAAGAATGGGAGTATGACCCGTGACCTGCTTTCGCTTACCCACCCTGTTGTATGCAACAAATGCAGCTGCGGTCAAGACGCAACGGCCAATGTTGCATGGCAGTATTTTAATTATGAAAATTATGGTTGTGTGTGCGCCGGGGTGCTACCAAGGCGCCAAAACTTGAACGAGAGGACGATTAGGGTCCTCATCCAAAGCCTCTGACTCAAAAGCCTGACTGCAGGGCAGTGGTATGTGGCGGGAAATGCCACTGCACTGTCACTTTTATGGAACAAGTTGACACGCATATTCCGACCCGCAACCTGGAGGACTAGGGGTCCGTTTGTCAGACCTCTAACCACTGACCAATTGGAATGATATATTGCTAATATCGCCCGGGTACCTCCATTATTGCTCAGTGGGTAACCGAGGCACACAAACCATTACACCACACTAAGGTCCGGTCTCTTCGTGACAGAGTAGAGTCCGTCCCGAGTACGGTGACGTAAATAAATAGACAGGCGTTTTAAGCAGTACTCGGGTCCAGGCACTGGTTTCTCTTCGAAAGCGTTCTGTTTGGTAAACCATGTATTTTTTATATTGATACAATGACTCCGAATGTTCATGTAATGGCTGTATCTCTCTCCGATAATCAGGGAGTGCTTCTGCGCTGCGTTGATGTGAGTTTCCGAAGGGGTTTGTCGAACCAGAGAGGGCCGTTGGAGTGAGGGTGAGGCTTCCAAGGAAGAGTGAACTCATCAACCATATCCAGAATGTTGTTCTTTATGTGCACTCAGATTGCTAATTTTCGTAGGCTCGGAATCTCAGACAATAGAGTTGGCAGCCTCCTTCATCTTAGCGAACGGGATTTTCAGGACGTTACACGTCTCGGTACTGGGTTGCCTGCGTAGCGGCAGTCTTCACCGTTGCCCAGAGTTATTAGTTGCAGGTCGGATCTAGTGATAGCAGCAAGTCGAGGATGTTGGGGGGGGGTCGCAGTAGATCTGGTCGTCTTCATGCTGATGTATGAATAGGCCTGGGACTTTCGAGCGGAATTCTCTCTCGGCATTTGGCCTGCAACTATCAATGCTCCAGAGACAGGGCAGTGACCTCCAGGTGCAAGGCGGCCGAAATCATCGGGTGTAGGAGATTGCTGTGACCCAGGTAGATGTCCGATACAAGGCACGTATGTTGTCGTAGCCATTGAGAGACGGCTTCAATCCGCGCCACACGCCCTTGGATACACCCTCAGGGTCAGCTGAAGAGGCGATGAGAGCTACTACATATCCTTCCCGGACGAAAGGTACTAGGCCGCAGCCACTTCTCTTCGCACGATTGCAATGAGAAACAGCGAAGCCTCTTAGGACAACTTCGGCGTCGCCTACCTCACTTGTTAGCCAAGTTTCTGTAGTCGCAAACATAAGTGGGAACGATTGGGTTACCAGCGACTCCGGTTCATCTTGTCTGTTCGGGATCCTCCTAGCACTAATGAGTGTGACCAAACTTCGGGTATATATTGCTCGAGACCTCGGGTTGATAACGCCACCGACAGGAGGATCCAGCGGACTCGCGGCCCCTGACGCTATTCCATATGCCCGTACTTCACGGAGCAATGGTATGGCTTCCTGCAGAATCCCTCTATCTTACGGTGCGGGGTCCTGGAGGATGGTTAGGCGCCTAATTTTAGGACGACGGGTACGTTTGAACTCCACCTTATGACCATGGCTACGTCATGGAATCTTTTCGGATTTCTTTCATGTTCGGTTGTGTCCCGTCCACAGACAGGGGAGTAATAAGTACAGGAAAAAGTGCCTGATAGTTTTTCCTAGGTAATAAGTCCGTCCGTTAGGCGCTAAGAGAATGCCACTCCGTTCATTACTCCGAATGGAGGGCGGCAAGATTAATGTAAACTCCCACAGGTCTCGAAAGCAGCACATGGTCCCCATATTATGTATGGGGACCTGGTGTTACACGCTTCTTAGATCCAGTGTATCGAAAACACAGTACTAATCCACTTTGTGTGTCAGACAACCGATCCTTGACCATGGATGCGTGTCAAGGTAGAAATACTTGTTGCTTTTATGGCCGTCATCTTATGTCCGTCACTGGAAGTAACGACGAATTGAGCGTGACACGGCTCGATAATACCACCCCGTGACATATGCGCCTTTTCATTACTGACGAATGCTTCGTCAGCGGCACAATATCGTCTTCACCTTTAGGAATTGGGTTGCCGTCGGTTCGGGAACCAACGTGTCCTTGGTACATGGTCTATAGCTATAAACTGAAACTGAAACTCAAGAGGAGTAACGGGGGCACTAGTCGGGCGGTGGTACCACACACAAAAAGAGAGGTGGCTTATTTCCCTTAAAGGGATTATCCAATCTCTCCTGTAGGTTTGGGAAGTCGTGACCAGGTGGGACATCGGAGCACAACTACGGTGGCACCAAGTTTTAGGTTATGATACATCATACCCTGATACTGTACCGTGACACTCCCTACCAGAATCTGCCACCCTGCCGTGGTGGTCAGGCTTGAGTCATTATTCATTCATTCAGCTGTAACACCCTTTCGGGGCCTAACCGCCATGCCATCCGAAGGAAGCACGAGGGCTGAGATACTGCCAGATTGCCCAAGCCTAGACGGGAAGTCGAGAAGCAGAGGTCGGGTTCGAACCACGGACCTTCCAGTCAGTAAATTCGCGCTCTAACCACTGAGCCGTCTTGCCCCTCAGGCTTGAGTACTGCAATGATTCAGTGGGCTACCATAGCTGGAACTCCGTTTCATAAGGTTCCAAAGAGGAGCGGTCAGACGAGGAACAGCGGGCTTCCATATTACGAAAAACCTTGGTGCGAGCCAGTTTGTGGGTAAAACCGTATTGTCCTCTGCGGTGGAAATGTGATGGCTGTTAGGTGATTCCTCCAAACAGCATATTCATATTTATCGAAGCAGTGGGGCTGCCTTCCGCTGAGATATGATGGGTTAAGGAAGGCCGGCCCTAAAAACGCACACTCCGACCGTTCAGCGCTTGACCGTGACAGCCGCGAATTATCCAATACGCCCGATGTGTATCAAACCGTATACTATTTACAGCTAATCCAGGTGGAAACATTGTGCTTCATTGCCACCCAGCCACTTCAGTTTATCTGAACAAAGCCTAATGGTTGGAAAAACGATAAGGCCAGGTACGGAACGGGCCTAGAGATAGCCTACCACAAACGTCCGAGGTGTCTACACCTTTAACACTCATTCAGACTAGCTGCATAGAAACTGACAGCATGAACGCCACGGACATCGGTTAGCCGCCATATCGTTCAATGTCCCCAGCGAAGCACAGGGAGGATCACGTGGAGCTTATCCTGAAACGCAAACAGTACTAACCACACCCATACTTTTCGTAACTTCCTTCATTCCCTTCTACCATGTCAAGGTCTATCCGCTTCTAGGTTTCCGTCACTCCCAATTAGGCACAGAAAAAACAGCGCTCGTCTCTGCAGACGGTAACTTGGGATTCGTAAGACATGGACCAGCCACCTTAAGTTGTAGTATTAGATGTCTGCTTCACCAAAACCCGTCTCCTGATCACCTTATTGGGAATTCCTTGGTCCCAGCCGACTCCGGCCGTAGATATGAGACATTGGTGGTCAAAGGCCTGAAGATGTCTCAGATCCTTCACCCGAAGTGGCCAAGTCTCGCAGCCATACAACAATACACGCGCACTGATATACTCGTCCCTTGAGCCCCAGTGATGCTCCTCTTTGATTGCTCATGTGACGAAAATTAGAGGACAAAATTTTGGCCTTCGAGTTTCGTGCGTTTGTCCAGTCTGTCACAACACCGTCATAGCCAATGCATCTTCCAAGGCACGTATAGTGTTCCACAACATCCAGTGCCACTTCTTAACTTCTCAGAGGCATGTTCCAAGCCCGTGCTTCCCGCAGCATGACTTTGTACTTTGCGGGCGCATTTGCGCCTCTTGGTCTTAAAAAAAGAACAATATCGTCTGCGTATTCCAGGTCCACAAGGTTCCTGCTGTCAGAGATCCGAACATCGGGGTTTAGGGGGCCTTCCAGTGTTCGTCTCATTATCCCATTAGTAATGAAACTAAACAAAAATGCAGAAGTGGAACATCCCTGTCGGACACCGTTTGTAGGAAAGCTTACC
The DNA here is from genome assembly GCA_004794785.1 of Opisthorchis felineus. Lineage (NCBI taxonomy): Eukaryota > Metazoa > Platyhelminthes > Trematoda > Opisthorchiida > Opisthorchiidae > Opisthorchis > Opisthorchis felineus. The sequence goes on from SJOL01007009.1 coordinate 138,861, forward strand.
ATGATCTTACTCCACACATTCACTCGCTTATAAGTATGCGAATAAAAAAATCAAATCGTTCAGCTGTAGCACCCTTTCGCTGCCTGGGTGTCATGCCAACAGAAGGAGGCACGAGGGCTGGGATACTGCCAAGTTGCCCAAGCCTAGACAGGAGCAGTCGAGAGGCTGAGGTCGAGTTCGAACCACGAACCTTCCGGTCCGTAACCTGGCGCCTTTAGTACTAAGGTATCTCGACGGATACAAACAACGCATGGTATTCACGAACTTCTGGAGCGCTGGCGTGTTGAAAAGAACTAACCGGTCGACAGAATCGAACTCCCTCTTGGAGTCAAGGAGCATCAGGATTGTAGGACACCTATACTCATGCCGTTGCTCTAACACTTGACGGAGCGTGAAGTTTTGGTCCTTATGGCTCCTTCCCGGTCACAATTCTGCTTGCTGTTCTCAGGTTGCGCATTCACACGTCTTCGTAATACGACGTGAAATAAGCGATGTAAAGATTCTGGTTACAGCGGGGGTTAGGCTAATTCCTCTGTGATTATTACACCCACTGCGGGCAAGCGTTTTGTGAATGAGCACCCTAGCTGTTTCGCGTGGTCTTTTCACAGATGGAAGCAAATAAGTTAGACAAGTACTGACAGGGTTCCACCCCCATCTTTGAACAGAGCGGGTGGGAGTTCGTCAGGACCAGCAGCTCGGTGACGTCTGAGGGACAGAAGGTATTTGCTTCTTCCTGAAGCCGTCGTGGGTTTCAAGTTCACTGTTCAGGGTGGGCCTGGAATTCGCCTAGGAAACTGCAGGCGGCCAGTCGAGTTGGTCTCGAAAGTGTTCAGCCCAGCAATTAAGATTCTGTTTGTTTTACATATAACCGAGCCGTCGGTACCAGTGATTGTTTCGCTCACTGAAGGCTTCTTTGGGCCAGTTGCGAGTATCACCTTGAACAGTTTACGCACCTTCCCAGGGGTTCTCGCATCCTCAACCTTAGCTTTCCGGATCCACCAAACCCTTTTGATCCACGTAGGTGCTTTTTCCACCTGAAGTCTGACAGTTCGTCGAACGCCATTTTACTCTCGACCAAGAGTTATACATGTCCGGGTTTCGGGAAATTTTACAGTGTTGCTCGACGTCCAGTGCCTAGATCCAGCTGCTTGAACCATTTCACAAACGGAGCGCCCAGCATCTTGCAGAGTTACGGACAGTACCTCCAGTAAGAGTCAATATCAGAAGACGTCTTGTCTGAAAAAGACTTCAGTAGGTGGGTTTGGCAGGTTTATTCACGTGAGGGTCAGAGTGCTTCTCAATAGCCAGGCGAGTTGTGCGCATCTTACGCGTCCCTGAAAAACGTAACGAAAGGCATCAGCGAACAAGTGCGTGAACCGAATCCCAGTGGTGTTTCAGAACGAGCGACAGTCAGTAATTGACCCACGCCAGCTATAGCTAATATTAATATGGTCCATCTGTGTCGGAGGTTGACTATCATGCAAAGGGTGCCATGTGGCCAAGCGGCTTCAGTTGCTTCAGAAGTTAGTCTGCTGTCAGCACATAACTGCAGCAGGCGTTCGCCATTATCCGATTACTGTCCAAGGCGACTACCCAATTGAGCCTCAGCGCTTTCATATCTCCGGTAGCCACAGCAATAGCTGAGTTATTAGCCCACTGCTAAAGGCTAAGATAAAAGATAAAGAAGATAATCGTTCAGCTGCAACACCCTTTCAGTGCTTGGCTGCCATACCACCCAGAGGAAGCACGAGGGCTGGGATACTGCCAGGTTGCCCAAGCCTAGACAGGGGAAGTCGAGAGGCAGAGGTCAGGTTAAAACCGCGGACCTTCCGGTCAGTACATCTACGCTTTACCCACTGAGGCATCTCGCAAAAGGGTGCTGAAAGCGTCATACAACTGTCTTTGAATGTATCACAGCTGCAATCCATTGGGGCGCAAGCAAATACGATTAAGGGACAGCTATTATCGGCACGTTTGCGGGACACTCTCACAGATGTTGCCGAACGAACCACACAGAGGCGACCATCAACGGGCATTCATTCAACCAGATGTCCTTCAGCTCGATGGCTCAATAATGCCAACCCCAGTAGAACCAGGTTATGGATCGCCAGAGGTGCGCAAGCAGAAGCATGTGGAAACCGATGGGAAGGTCAGCTCAGCAACTGTACTTGGGTCTTGAATCCTCTTTTCAGAGAGAAGGCGCACATCAGTAGAAAGCAATTCCAGCGTACATGCAAGAGTGGTCTGCTTTCCGGCTTGTTTAGAGTACAAGCGGTAAAAACCGCCAGATGAACTGAGCATCGGAGTTTTGAAGCATGATTTCGAAGTGTGTGTTGCCGTGGTGGCCTAGTCAGCTGTAGATAATGCGGCTAGCGGCAACGGGCACCGAACGGATTTGCCAGTCCTTGCGGAGATAACACTAGCAATTGGGTGAGGAGAGCGAGAACGGATATGTGAAATAGAAAGAAGAGAGACGCCAGTGGTAGCCTTTTTACTCGCCCGCCCAACGGATGGTACCACGCGACGGCAGATATGGCGTGAGATTGTCTGTAGGTGTGTAATTAACGGTTCTACGCGGGCTGTGATAATTTCAGGCCTAGACAGGAGGACAATTAGGGTCCTCAACTAAAGCCTTCGGCTTAAAAGCGGTGGATCGTATAATACCCACAGAGCAACCTATATTTTCAAGGGGCAAGTCACCATGCGCGCTCTAAACTCCAAACTGGAGGACCTCCTCTGGCCCTCTACCCATTGATCAACTTGATAATAGGGGTCCCGTTACACGTATGCTCCCCCTAACCATCACATCGCGGCGAGATGGATCAGTTGTTAGAACGCGAATTTACTGACCGGTAGGTCCGTGGTTCGAACTCGATCTCCGCATCTCGACTTCTCCTGTCTAGGCTTGGGCAACCTGGCAGTATCCCAGCCCTCGTGATTCCTTCGGGTGGCACGGAAGCTGGGCACCGAATGGGTATTACAGCTGAACGGTTTTTATATCGGAGTAAGGCCCAGTCTCTTCTTGACGGCTTGAAATGGCCAAGGGAGAGTTTTCTGCTCATGACAACCTATCAACAAATTCGGTGCTTCCACATCCTTCTCGGCAGCTTTCCAACTGCAAGACACCAGCTACCCGTGCATTGCTTTGCAAATCCTAAAAACAACCCCGTTCTGGACCCTCCCCAGTCACCCTCGTTCAACCAAAATTTTCCGAGCCGAGAATGGTTGTAATTATTTCAGGTTTCGTTCCTATAAGGGAACTGGTTAGCGCTGAACCTCAGGCCCAACATATCTTTCAGAGTTTCAGCTAAGAATGATCGTTCAGCAAACCACATGTGGCAAAGTAGTAAACTCGGAGGATCTGTCACTGACGTCGCTAGTTGGATCCTATACTCGGGATGAAACCATAATAGCTGCCACGGAGTTCTCTTCTCATGCGTCGTAGTCGAAAGCGAAAAGAAGGCAAGTAGATCAACGAACGACTCTGACGGCTGAGTTGTCCTCTATGGGGATGTCTGAAGACCGTGCGATAACTGGCTAGAGAATACCAGTTATGGCTCAGGACAGTTCTCAGTAGCATACTCATTCTTTTTTCACCTTTTACGTCAATATTTCTTTCGCCGTTTCATTGCTACACTTTTCCGCTTTCCATCATCCTATTATATATGATAAACTTACTCCGAGGCACAACGGTTCGTATGAACTGTGTACAAAGAGATGTCGAATGCGTTGTGTATGCCGCCCGCCTACGTGGGAAGCTAGACATTCATCCAAGCAGCTTTTGGGGAATGCCACAAATGGGTCTAAATAAAAATCGGTGGTGTTATTGTACCTATTGAAACACCGGCTTTTGACTTCCCCCTCTATTTTGCTCTTTCTACTTCGTGGCGTTTTTCTTATTTTCATTTCCTCTGGAAGTTGCGCTGGCCAGAAAAACGGTGTTCGAAAAACTGAATTGACTGAGAGTTCTTGAATGGAACTTCTTATGCCAATCTGGAAGTCACATGCAAGTCACTATTCCGTATGTTATTTCTACTTACCTTTTTACAGTTTTTTTGGGTTCCCTACCGGCGTCTGTCGACTTCTAGAGGATTAATCAAGTTAGTCGAGGTTGGGCCTCGAGATGGTTTACAGAATGAAAAAGTGACCGTCCCAACACATGTCAAGGTGGAGCTGGTGAACAAGTAAATCCTGGTTGACTATCCATCATGTTTTCGAAGATTGTCCCGTGCTGGGATGACTCATATTGAGGTGTCGAGTTTCGTTCGTCCCAGTTGGGTTCCTCAGCTGGCCGATGCTAGCGAAGTATTTGGTAGTATCATAAGGAATTCAGGAACGAAGTATATCGCTCTGGTGCCCAACAGAACAGGAATGGAAAAGGCGCTCAAGGCTAACCCGGATGAAGTGGCTGTCTTTACCGCTGCCTCAGAAAAGTTTTCAATGACGAATACCAACTGTACCATTGACGAGAGCATGAAAAATATTGAACAGGTAGATCATTGTTTAGCTGCTAGTTGTGATTTTCTCTATAATGCCGTTCCCATCTCCACTTTCGTCTCCTTAAAAGGTAGAGTAGGCCTTTGATTCCTTTCGTCCATATCCCATTATTTTCCCCTTGAATCGTTTGTGGTAACCTTACCCTTGCCCATAGGCATCAGCAAGCCCCCGTAAAATACTTTTTACTGCAACCCTCGCCACACGGCTTCCGTCCCACACACCATTGTCCCTAAGCTCTACATACCGCGGTTTTGGCTGCAGCTGTCACATGGAACACCGTGAAATTCTGCCACCCGCATGATCCATTAAACGACAAAATCGGTGAGTGTGTGGATGCTCCGATGTTACGTGTGATTACAGTGAACACTCATAGCAGTGAACTTGTGCGTACGACATGGCGAGAGCACTTAGACATGCAAAAAGCATCCAGATCTCAGTTTCGCTGTTTAACTTCACTGAACTTGTACCCTTTGCTTCAATCACTTGGAGACAACATAAGCACCTCCTTCAGGTGCTTAGAGTGAAGTCTTCTGCTATCAAACCTACTTGAGTAAACTTACCTCAGCCTACTTATGTAAACTTTTGCGAAACCGTGTTAGCCTACGAATTTCATTACTTTTATGCCGGAGGTAGACCCTAATATGTCTAACAGATGACTTGCTTATTTAGTACGCTTTAAAGCTGTGGTTCCCTGTTACCATCACTTCAAGCAGTGCCGGCTGAAGACACAGTCACGACTTATTCTACGACCAACATCTGTATAAACCGATGGTTCTTATCGTAATTAAGAACATATTGCGAGAGCTCGTTCCTTTACTTCCCACTTGCCCGAAAGTAAATAACTGCAAAGGTTAGTGACGGATTACTATCATTGTTATTTTCTGCAAGTACCATTCAAGGGAATGAATCTGAAGAAGTTGATAGTTTTTCTGCAATCTTTTTCGTCGACTGATTCCAGGGAATGCGGAAAATTCTTTGAGGGAGTGGCATGCCATCCTTTAAACGATTTTAATAAGTCTGGTAAGAGAAGTCACGTGGCATAAATAAGGAAAGTGCACAACTGATGGACTCTGCTGCACGAAAAACAAGTGCCGGATGTTCCAGTTTCGTCGTACCTAAGTTGTCGAGTAAAACAGATAACACATAGATAATGCAATAAAAATACAGTGGAAATGATGTGGACAACTGCGCCGCACATATCTGGTTTTTAGCTGGAAAGCCTAATGATACTTAAACCAAGTCAGGATTTCGTAGACTGTTACCGACCGCCTTCTAAACTTCGTATATCATCAACACATCAATGGAGACCTTCCTCCATTTTCATCCACATGCCTCTTTGAGCGACAAGTGCTTAGTTCGAGACTCATCTCCATCTCTGTTTTATAGTATCCCTCAAATAAATGTTCGGCACAAAGACCACCTCATGTTTCATTTGGAACTAGTCAAGATGTCGAAGTATGTCTCAGTACTACCCATAGGTTCGATGAAAACTCTAGACAGTCGATTACCGGTTTCGTCCTTGGGCCTTATCAGGTTAACCTGGTCTCCCAGGAATATTGCAAACCACGGGTCCAGGCGGATTTCAGCTGAGTCCTTCCTCAACACCAACATAATTTGCAAATGAGTTTATCACACCATACGTAAAGGATCATTTGATGTTAAAGTACGAAATAAGATTGATGAAAAATCGGAAACCTCAGGATGGACGAAACTGGTAGTGAGCTCTCCAGAATTTTCATCGATCTTATGGATAGTTTTGAGACTAAATTTTTCCACTTTTGCCTTCCGGAGCAGCGTGACGTTGAAACGCATATTGCATTGCTAACGTGACGGCAGATCCACCATCAATGACAGATGAAAATAGGTAACTGGGGGGGGGG
>SJOL01007009.1:152358-203806 GCA_004794785.1 Opisthorchis felineus
GCGACGAAGCACGAGTGACGCCAACAGTCTCGTTACGAACGGGGTCAAGCTGATCCCCCTGTGGTTGCCACACTCACTACGAGCCCCTTTTTTGAAAATGGGCACTATCACCGACTCCCCAGTTGCCTGGGCCAGACTCCTTTTCCCAAATGCAAGCAAACGGATGAGGCAAGCGCTGACTGAGGACTTCGCTCCCATCTTTGAACAACGCGGGTGGGAGGTCATCCGGACCAGAGGCTCGGTGGCGCTTGAGAGAACATATGCACTCATAAATCTCCGATGCCGTAGGCGGTTCCACGTTCACTGTCCAGGGTTCTACGTCACCTGTGGGATCCAGATGAGTGCCAGCTGGTGGCCATGACAATTGTTGTTCGAAGTATTCGGCCCACCGATCGAGGCTCAATGGGTCGCTGAGGTGCGCAAACCGTCACACTACGGTAAGGTCCAGTCTCTTCGTGATTTGCACTAATTCATGAAACAATTTAGATTTAAATGGTTTACTTCTGTTTTGTATACATATTTTTGTACGTGTAATACCTCAGTTTATTGATAAGTCTTATACCTTCTTAATTCTTGGATGGTGATTTCGCGCGTCACTCACGATAATTCTGTAACAGGTTAAAGCACCCCGTATAAATATAATATAACACGAGTCGTTGAATTTTGACTATTGTATGCTAGTTATCAGTTCTTTGAAAAGGTCAACTTTGATGGCCTTGATGGTCTGAGCTAGTAAACTGATTATAATACTCAGTTACAAATTAGCAACTCATGCAACTAAGCTCTCTTGTTTATGCCGCACTCGGAGACGGGCTATCTTTCGATCTTGTCAATTTCCTTATATCAATAAAATCAGGCGGTCCATTCGTGTCGGCCAATATCAGTGCTACTGACTAGTCAGGTCAGCTGTTCGTTTTGTTTGCAAGATCACAATGGTCTTTCTACACAAGCTTGTGGGGCAACTGTGTTGCGGCATTTTTCTCACCTGGTGGGAGTACTACGTGAGGAACGAGGCGGTCCGTCGACAAATATTGTGCCAAGGTAGCCAAGTGTTATCGGATGTGAGTCCGACTCGGCGATTGAGGTGGCTGGGACACTTTCCGCATATATGTTGAATACTTTATAGATCACTATTAATGTTTCCCATCAGATGATGATGAAAGACGAGGTGATCATTTGGTGACTTCGAAAAAGATAAATTTGACACCAGTTTTGACCTGTTGGGCGCATCTTCACTTCTAGATTGAGAGTCGACTGGGCGTTGACGACCAAAGACGTTAGAGATGTAACAACTGTGGGCTGGAGTGCTACCCGTATGTAAAATGATTTCAAAACCAGTTGGCAGTTGGAAGAAAATTTCCAAATTTCCCACAATTTTATCGTTTATTTTTGAAGAGCATGTTCAGAGACATAAAAAGTAAATGCAAGCGATGAATGTGAGTGTTACAGGAGAATATGAGGTGAAAGAGAGAAACGTCTCTTTCGAAGTCAGACCACCAACAGTTCCAGTCAGATAAGATGAATCCCAACGTATGTAAGAATTTTGGTATGGAAACACGCGTGTAAAGATCAACAGCCGAAGAAAGGACAAACAATGCTGAATGCTCTTCAAGGCGCGGTAAGCGCTAGCACAGTCAAGACTCGCACATCAGGCACAAAGTGTCCGTCATACTGGGTCTGGTGTGAGATTCAATGGCAAGAATGTGCACTCAACGCCATGTACCACGCATAAAAGTGTCGTAAGTACGCAGGGAGCCCACAATGGCAAGCAAACACAAGTCACTGACTGTGAACTTAGGAAGTCCCAGTCCAATAACAGCCTTGGCGGATTGAGGAAAGCAGATACCTCGATAAGAGATGATCATCGGTTGGTGGACCAAGAAGTCGACATCACAACCAATTGCACGTAGGGCTGAGATTATGGCGAGGGAATATTCATCAGCACCATACTTCTGCTTCTTCTCATTCCACACAGTCACTCCGCGCCCATCCGAGACTATGCTAACGTCTATCACAGTTGCTCGGCGCTCCCGAACAGCGATTAGGTCAGGCTTGATGAAGGACGTCGAAGTAGGTGCTCTCAACTCCTCGAAGACGGTGTATCCCAGGCGACGGAGACGCTTTGCGAGTTCCCTTGCAACCCGATTATGACGAGCACATCTGGCATCATGCGTGATCCAGCAGGACTGCAAAATATGCACCAAACTCTCCGGTTGGCCACAGTTTCCACGACATAAGATCGTCTGGCCACCATGACCATGCCGAGCGCTTCTAACTCTCGTCCTGAGCAGGTTGCATCGGAGCTGGATACCGCGGATAAATATCCGAGGAAACACTCGTTCTGGAAATACGAGCCATCGATTCGAAAGGGGTGAAGCGACCAACTCTCGTAAACCGCGACCGTCAACGCTGCTGTGCAGACTATCACCCCAAGCAGCCACCAGCTCTTCCTTGGTGTTTACGCATGCACCATGGACTCGGATCGGAAGGCTGAGATCCCGAACAATCTTGCCAAATGCGGAATCGTTGACTACATTGCGTAGTACTCGGCACTGGGTAGAAAAGAGCTTTTCCATACGCGCTCTCCGCTGCATCGGGATTGTTGCACTCAGACTTGGGATACCAAGTCCCCCATGTTGTTTACCGGCGTGGATGTAGCTGATCGGGGTGTCCTTCGGTAGACGTAGCCAGCCACGAATAGATTGCCTGATGTAGTTGTGCAACCTTTTGAGCGTGTTTCGGTGGACTTGGCCGAGCACGAGCGAATATGTCAGCCTCGGTATCAGGTAGTTCCTCGTGATCTCCATTCTTTGATGCGGCTTCAACGGGGCACGCGTCATCTCATCGAGCAGTTTGAGCAGATGTTGTCGGTGGTTGAAGACCCCTTTCCCCTTGAATGTAAAGGGAATGTCCAAATATGTTATGGTGTCTGTCGGACCCAGAGGAGTGATGAGTTCCTCGGCGAAGCAAAATGGTTCGACTGAGACTGCTGTCGCCCGATGTTTCCTGTCCCCACAAATCACCATCGCTTTCGTCTTTCGGGCGTTTATCTTCATACCAGCTCTTCCCAACTCGACCGCAGCAGCTTCCAGCTTCACTTTAAGGCGAGCCTGACTTCTGCACACACGACACAGTCGTCAGCAAAGGTAAGACCATCCACTAGGGTATCATGGAACTGGTATCCCAGCTGCGGCATCGACAAGCCAAGAACCTCATCCATTGCCATGATGAACAATAATGGGGAGAGTGGATCTCCTTGCCTCACACCTCTGTGGCAGTGGACCTCGGAATTGGGGAAAACTGCTACAGCATTCTCATAGGACTGTGCGATGTATCGAACTAGAGGTGACGGTGCTCCAAATGCCTTGGCAGATCTGACGATTGTGTCATGCGAAACCGAATCAAACGCTTTCGAGATATCAACAAACGCCAAGCTGAGGTTAGAAGCAGTCGCTGAAGAGTGACGAAGCAGGGCATGTAACCGTGATGTAGCTTCCGTATCGATGTCGAAATATAAACTGGAGTGAGGGCAGTTGCAATCTACGACTCCAGCGATCAGCAAGCACCTTATGAAAGCATCGGACAAGAATGGATGACACGGAGATCGGTCTCAGTTGATCCGGTGAAGTCGGATTTGGGACCTTCGGAACTAGAGTAATACGGGCACGACACAGATGTGGGGGACAACCCCCAGATAATAAGAGTAAGTTGAAATACCCAGCAAGCGCGTTAGCATTGAACCGGCGGAGCATCCTGGGCGTGTGCTTGTCCAGGCCTGGGGACGAATTGCCCATTAAACGGATCGTACGACCGACTTCCTCTCCTGTAATTGGCTCGATCAAGCTCCAATCGGATGGTACTACTACGCGACTTGGCCGGCTATCCACGTGTTTTGGAGCTGAGAGCACTTGTTTCCAGTACTGCTCGGCGTTCAGAGGTAGGCCGCAGTTACCTTTGTATAGATCCTTCCATAACCCATCGAGCACAGCAGACGCTGCATCTTTCCGTCTTTGGTGGTATAGGGTCTGGATGGCGGCGTAGTTGGCTCGGCGGATCTGCTTTCGGTTGACCGGAATCCGATGGGCTAACTGACGACGGCGTCGGGATACAGTTTTCCAGATGTGTGGAAATGTCCTGGAGGCGTGGAGGTCCAGAAGCGACAGGACTTGCTCCGGTGTCATGATGCCAGACTGCAACCCTCGGGCAAATGCCAGGAGGTCAACACTAGCAAGCGAACTGTCAGCATGGGATTCCAAGAGTGACACGGCGCAATCCACGGTTTGTTTAAACCAGACGCTATAGTCATCAGCTTCTGACGAGTAGGCCGTTATTTGACCGATAGTTTGGTCAGGGCCACCAGATGATGATTCGTCCTGTTGTGCTTGCCAGTTAAGCACCCGTAACCTGGTTTTGATGCTGATAGCCGATCGACCAGGAAAATACTGCTCCAATCTCGCGAACAGCGCGGTTTGCGTGCCACAAGACGGATATAAATTGTTAGCCAGGCGCAAGAGCGATTGTGACTCTTGTTGGGACCAACGGGCCCCGGAATACTTCACTCGGCCAAGCTTATCTGCATTATGCTGGGTGGGGTGTACGTGCCGGCGATGTTGACTCAGGCCAATCTTCGTCGGAAAAAGGCGGGAACAATCAGCGCAGGCCAATTGGGCGACCATGTTCGTACCAACACAATCATTGTTGTGAACTCGATGGTGGGCTACCAAGCCAGCTTTCGATTTGCAGCACTTGCCACATTCCTCACACGTGAGCCCCACGAGTCTCTCCTGTGTACTGGTTGGAACTGGTGCGGAGGCGCTAGATGATTCGTAGCGTACATTGTCGAAAGTAACCAGCACATTGAAACCAAACGGGGTGGTTAGTCCTGTCTGGAGTTGCTTAACTCTTAGCTCACCCAGACTGGCGTCCAGGCTCCCCAGTCGGCACCACGAGGAGGTGGTTCAGCTCGCCGACCAATTCGTTCATTATTTCATTCATTTATTATTATTCATTTTTTCTTCTCTTCCTTATGGTGCTCTGATACAGCATCTATATGCGATTCGAATTCATGCGTATTACTTATGTGTTTTTGAACCGAAACATCACTCAGTTCGGTTTGCTCAACATCCCGTTGCTCTTAAGCCGGTGCATAGGATCAGGCTGGATGCACCGTGCGGTAGCGTGGCAGCCAGGGTGTGTCACAGCTGAACGATACGACTGTGCGGGAAGATAATGAGTTCCTGTTATCATACATAACTGTATGTTGAACGTTACTCAGATTCCAGATATGTGTTCTACACGTTAGATCGAATGCGCCATGTTGTCCATATTCAGTCGGATAAAAAAATATGCTGATAAGCGCGGTCGCACGAGATGGGTTGCCCTTGTTGGGTCTCATCGGATGGGTGTTCAGGGTTCAAACACGTAATCTATTGTCTGGCAGTGTTGATCCAAAAACACGCAGCCTACAATCACACTCGTACAGCCAACTATTTCCATGGCCGATCACTGTACGTTCATTCGATGAACTTCAATAGTGGTGATAAGTTGGACGTCGTTAGTATCCAGTAAATTTACACGACTTTGGGACCCATGAATGATTAGCTTGCCTAATTTGACGACTAGTTAGCTGAATTCCACGCAGAACATTTATCATACCGCTTTCACCAGTCGGCGAACCAGGCCGAATCTCACCTCCTCGCTATTTATTATCATGAGAGTTTATCTCACTTGGTGTTGCACACTGTTACATCATTGCTACATCGTCGCCTAATAATGATGTCAATAAAATGTCGAATAATTGCCAGTGGTAGTCGTTTATTGTGGCCCTTAATCCTGCTCCATTTTGGACTTCATTTTCCGAATAACTGTAACAAAACTGATCATTGGACTTGTAACCACGGTTTCGGCACTTATTTCTATGCCTATTTATAGTTGTGTACGTCTTGCCCTTTCAGGTGTTACAGCTGGCAAAGGAGCATGCTATTCCAGTTCGCGGTTACGTGTCCTGTGTGATTCGTTGTCCTTATGAAGGAACTGTGGCCCCGGATGCAGTGGCTCGCGTAGCCGAAATGTTGTGGAGTCGTGGCTGTTACGAAATCTCTCTCGGCGATACTACCGGCGCGGGCACCCCAGAAAGGTACTTTCTGCACAATTTTCGCTAATTCTGCTAAGTGTGCTCAGCGATGAATTTGTGTGTGGTAGGTTACTCTATGTTACCCATCTATTTTTGTAATCAACGTGAACTTTTTTGTCTTCTTCGAATACTCTGTCTAGCATGGCCGCCTTGCTATCTGTCGTCTTAGATCGTCCCGGAGCTTGTCCACGTGAGGCTGTTGCCGTTCACTGTCATGATACCGGTGGAAATGCATTAAAAAACATAAGAGTGGCTTTGGACGACTATAAAATCAACATCATAGACTCATCAATTGCTGGTCTGGGTGGTTGTCCATACGCCGGACCAAATGCCCCGGGAAACGTTGCCACTGAGGCTGTGGTCGCGCAACTCGTCAACCTTGGTTATTCACTGAGTCCTCAAATTCGAACGGAAAACTTGATTTCGGTATGTTGTTGCTAACGTGCCTCACCACGTTGCTGCTTTCCGGTTGGCATGAACCTAATTGCATTATAAACCTGGTCTAAACTATCAGTAATGTTCGCAAGGGTCATAGCGTGGATTTCTTCGTCTATAGAAAGATCAGTATTGAACACGGATGTTTTACCACTGTACGACCAAAATTTAGTGGACGCTAGCCTCGTTGCAAAACAATTGCTCGAGAAAGAAGCGAACTGAAAAGGTATTGAGCAGCATAAACATACTGTCTCAGTTCCTGAAGCCATTGATGCACTGGTCCTCATATTTAGTTGTTTGAAAAGAAAATCAGTTTGATTCGCCACTCGATCCATTTTCCAAACAACACTGACCGAACCCAACGCAACAGTTGAATTAGTCCAATATGATTTAACAAAAACGACCAGTGAGATGTAAAATACATGGCAAGTTCCGTCAATTATTTTCACAACCTTCACCGGTGAGTGAACTTCTGAGTGTTCGTCTTCTGCCATTCGGCACATTCATCTCACTTTGCAAATGTTTTGTATATACGACTAACTTTACCACGAGTGTAACATTTTACTCGCCAGTTGGAACTTGGTTATTTAAAGTGTTGTTGTTCCCGGGGCCATGTTTTCCAAAAAAATTTTCACTTGGTAGTAGAATTAACTGAGCTGGCTCACTGAAATCCACAGTTGTTTTGGGTGAGAATTGGTCGGACATTTGAATTTGTGCCATTTCCAATCTGAGTTTACCTTGAAACGCCTGATCGAATTAATCAGAACTGTTTTGCTGGTGTCATTTTCAGCTTTTACATTTCGGTATTGTTCACATATGTTAGTTCAACTTATGAATTTGATCAGTCTGTTGTAGCTCCACCAATGAAGCCATCGCGTAGCTGATCTTAAAGCTGAATATCGTAATGGCACTTTGATTTTTAGGTTTGCAGCTCGAACGAACTGAGTTACTGAATTGGATTCAGTCCATCCAGCCGCAACAGAGTTGATTGGTTTAGAATGATGCTTCTGCATGACACGCTGACAGGTGTGGCTGGAAAAACACGTGCATAAGGTTTACCATAACTTTCCCGCTGTGAACAGTCCCCGATTCGATCTAGCATTTTATTCGTTCATTTTCCCTGTTTTCTAGTTGACACCGTAAATTGGCGCATATTCTGAGCCAAATACTGGTTCATGAACTTTAGCCCGCGTAGACAATCAGTTGAGGGCATTGTGGTCTTCCTCGAAATCCTTGCCCATCTTGAATGAGGGTGTATTTGGTTGTAGATCAGTGCGCGCACTGGTGATGTCCCCACTGTTGGTGAACGAACGTCTGCAAACGAATTGCCAACCAACAAATCAACAGTCACCCGATCTACAACCAATTAACGCACCCGAAAGTATTTTTTCTCCAGGCAGGTTCGTTGTTAGTCTAAAAATACACAGCTTCGCCACTAAGTCTGTCATTAGTTGTGAGATCGCGTTAGGCAGCTTTCCCTTCTATGTCTCTCTGTTTTCAGATCGGATCTTGGATTCGAGGGGAACTTGCTAAACTTTCGTCTGTCGCGGATAAGGCGTCAACAACTGAATCTTCGCGATCATGAACTTACTTCACCAAAGATATACGCAGGAGTTCCGATTATTTTTGATTCTTTTAGTTTTTTTAATGGTTAACTTGATTTACTTGATAACATTTTACCAGTAAACATCTTCCGCGTGATAAATGTGCTCCGTGGGAAAGGAAAAAAGATGCACATATAGAAGAAAAAGGTTTACAATATCCCACCGTCTCTCATGGTTGGGAGACAGGCGGCTTTTCAGACACGCGAAGGTGGTTCCCACCAACAGATCTGGCAAGATTATTCGAGCTCGTATAGTTTTGTAACATCTCACAGTGCTAGCCTCTGATATCGCGTTAAGTGTGGATATTTTTCCAAACACAATGGTCCCCCCACTAGAATACCTGAAGAAGAATGCAGCGAACGCTACATTTCTGTCAGCTATTGTGTTCACTGTATTTTCTCACTTTCCAGTCGTTGACATTTGTGTCCCTAACGCCATCTCAATTTCCGGGCCATCGATACTAACATTTTTGCCCTTTCGTTCAAAGTGTGAACAAAACATGGTCGAAATTACGTCCTCCGTGGTGGTGTACGAGACGAGAGTGAATGCACACACTCTGGTAAAAGAAGAAAGCAGACATTCTTCAGTGTCTACTTCATGAGCATGACAACCATAAAAATGACTTCAGCTAACTGAAAACTGGATGGAAATTAATCCGCACTTTCGACTCTGAGAATGTGCTATTCGTGTGCAAGTTAGTCTTAATTTGTTAGGTAATTAGTTAGCGAGTTTTGACTTCACTGCCAGCGAGATGTTTCTCAATTGAACCAAAGGGGGCGGATGAATTTACTTAAACCTGTTTACGAATAGAGGGTATGTAAATCTGTGAGCCATTTTATCCTTCGTCGAACAAGCAAATCAATCAAGTTAATCTACGTCACATGGGACAACTGGCTTAAATTTGCTTACGATCATAAATGAGCATGATATGCATGTTCTGGTGATGCATCCCAACCCGCACGGACTCAGAACCACTTTCCCAAAGCTAAACCGGCCGCATTGACTTCGAATATCAGTAAATCTACAGTAGAAGCCATTCGTCCCAGCTGAGTGATCTTGATGAGCGTCCGCATACTTGAGTTTGTGCTAGTTGAAATGTATTGTGAGGACATGATCAAGACGCTTACGGTCGCTGGTAAACGAGCAATCAAGCGAGTAGGTGTGTATTTTACACGAAACTAGTAGCCGATTTCAAAAGGATTTGGAAAGCAATCGGTGGATATATTGTTGGGTTGTGTTTCACTCCTGACACAATTCCTAACAACCAATTTCCCTATTTCCTACTAAGCACTCCAAAGCGTCAATATGAACAAGCACGAATAGTCATCGAGAGTTTCGTAAGCAACATTTAGCACAAACACTAGTGATCAGATCGAAGCTACCAAATAACCCGGTAATGCTGTATAGGAGAAGGCGGTCAGGTCGGACAAGATTTTGCTGATTCCGCTGTCAGTCATTCAGCCCGTCACGACTGCGCAACCCACTGGGCCGATAGGTTGGGGGATCGTGTATGTGGTGTGCGCGCGTGTTGAGCTAACTACAATTCGTTTAGTTGTAGATGGTTGCGGAATTTGCAGGATTCATGTTCAAATGAGCAGTCCGCCTCCTGTCCTGGCGTAATTATTCCGGTGAGTCCACACCAAAGGGGGACAGCACTGGACTCGAGCTTCGCTTTTATTAAGCTCATCAGCAGAGCATATCTCCGGCCATGTTCGCGGTTTGGATTCCGGACACCTGACACATGCGAAACGAACGCGTTTACCGTTACCCCACCAGCGCACGCCAGACTCACCTGAATTATCGCATCTGAACGGCAAATGTGTTCATACATAAGCGATATGATTAGTTTGCCAGATGCCTACAACGACGACGCGGTAGGTGCCATGGTTGGGGCGATCGATCGATTGACCCGCTCGTCAGGTAGCGCCACTAAAGCTTGAAACCTGCTGGACAATATTTTCAATTGTTTACGTGCGAGATTTGTGCAATTCTCACACATCGTCCTCGTTTGAACAGTCCTCCTCCATTCCTTACAAAATCATTCTCTTGAGTCAACACAAAAGGAGGATAGAACTGGAATTGAATTTCGCTCTTATTAAAACGGTCTGCACTCACTAGAATAGTTTCCCCAGGTTAGGGGGAGGACTGTTCAAACGAGAGTGATGAGGGCGTAAATTCCACAATTCGGTTGTTTCATCTTTCACTTTTGTTCAGAAGGAAATTGTACAGGTACCCGCCGTCCGCTCAGCAACTGTCACAGTTGCCTGGTCTCGCAACACAGCACTTTAATAAGTGTTTTGTGTTCAATTGCATCACACTTAATCGCCCTAGCTCTTTTCACGTGCAAAAGCGACAGTGCTGTAAGTGGAGTGTAGGTTTGGTGTAGGAGGCGCTGAGTGGTCAGTTAGAAAAAGATAATTAGTCGAGGATCAGGGGGTACTTTGTTGCTGTAAATCCACTGCAGTTGTTTCCTCAGGAAGATGGACAAACGGTTGGTAGTATGGTGCCGATTTAACCAGCCATATTCTAACCTAGTCGGTGTGGTTTGCACGTAGCTGGGGTGAGTGCAGACGCGCGGTCAATCGAGGTGTAACAAGGGCGCAGTCGACATCAGCTTGAGCGGAATCATAACCAAACTTCCAGATCATGATGACCACAAGAATGATAACTCCGTTTTTTGCGCAAACAGCGTAAACAGGGTGGCTTGACTGATCACTAGAGAGGAGGATAACCCCAAGTGAGCCAAATGAAATCCACCTCAGCTTTTTGTTCAGCGTGCTGACTTAACCGAGAGAACGGGTGAACCCTAACCGCGCAATAAAGTGGAGGCGTTTGACGCTTGTCTAGACAGCTGTCGCACCCACGAGGCACTCGAATTTCCGTGGCTGATTCTTTGAATATGTCGCAAAACCATAGCTAGTGAGGAACTGCTTCACTAGCACAGTGAAACTGGCGCGACAACAAGCAAACCCGATATCAAGATAGAGGAAAAGTTTCAGGAGATCAGCTGTACTGCATTTCAATTGTTTCAAAGGATGATGTGTATTCATGGTGGGACTGAGAGTGTTGGGTGCAATAAAACCAGGCAGCTTGTTTCGAAGATGAGTATTGTGAAATTTTGGGCGTCAGAATGGTAATTTTGATGTTGGAATGAAATATGTCAGGTAAATAAGTGCACTTACCACTTGTTTCGACACTGACATCTGCATTCAATTGTGTGAAAAACACAAGGACATGCTACGAAAAGGTGTCGAAAAAGTCAGCAAGACTATCTTCATGTTATTAGCCAACTATGAGAAGGATGTGTTCAGTGACGATGAAACCGCGCGAAACAATTTTTTCTCCACTAATAAACAGCCTTGTGATTACGACAAATACACTCATTTGCATATCAGTTTGGTTTTGACGGGAGACTCACCTGGAACCCAGCTAAATCACCCGTTTATGATGTTCTGAATTTGCTGCACCAGTTGGTACGATATTCGAGATACCGCAATTCATTCTATGGACGTAATACACTCATAAGGTTGCTGAAAACTCTTCAACAGCCCAAACCCGGTTTCACCTTTCATGGGGCTTATCAGACAGGCGCAGCCCCTGAGTTGAAACGGACCATTATAAACGAGAGATTCAGTTGTCTCTTATTGAAACCAAATTCGCATGCAAATGAGGGTACTTGTCGAGGTTAAGCTGTTCTTGTATGCTTCTTAAGACCTTAGAAAGAGCACGGCGCGACCCGTGGTAATAAAGCGCCTACATATCGAGCAACTTTGTTACTCTGTGGAACTATAAAGGGTAATAACAACATTTTTAATAGGCAAGTACAAATAGTCAGGATACATACAGAGCAGTACTTCCCTGTTCCGGGGTTAGTTATGGGGCGCAAACAGGAGAAAAAACTAATACTCATATTCGTTGACAATGCCTCCTCAAGTACAGAATGAATTCTCCGATATCCGTGTTGTGTACTTCCCTGCAAAGTACACGTCCGTTTTCCAGCTGGAAGATCAGGACGTAACCTTGTCATTTAAATGTAAGTCCCGACGAGTTTAATAATCGGATAAGCAAAAGTTGAAGTTTTGTTGCGCCAAATGTATTTGCTAGGAGCAACATGGTTTACCCGACAAGACTGAAACTCAGTTCATCCCGATACACTACTGTTTTTACAAAGACAGGGTTTATGTCACATGAGGACAACGATCTGGAAGATCATAACGAAAACTGCTCAGAATTAAGCTAAAATTGACATTTTACTTCGACGGAAGATGGAACAGATTAACCTTGACCTCAATGAAGTAGGTTCAAGTAGACTAACTGGAGTTATGCTTACAGTTCTCAAGAGTGATTGGAAAACTGATCAGCATTGTTCCATACGGAGAACTGCTTCTCTGGAGACAGAGAAACGATAAACAAATAATGAAGATTTGACACCGGATGATGTAAGTGGAGTACACCTTTTTGAAGACCCTCACGTCCAAGCATAGCTTTGTAACCGAAAGACTGACAAAGTGCACCGTCGAACACGATTTCAGTTTCAGCACCTGCATCGTTCATTTGAAGCTCTACGGCCTGGCTGATAAATAACTGATTGTGCGGAATGAATACTGCATCGCATATTCCCAGTGAATAGTTGAGTTGTCTACTACGGAAGTAGGCAAACCATACGTGTGTTTGCTCATACTGTTTAAACGTTAAGATTTTGTCATCCATGGTCATACCCACTATTTATTTACACTAAGTAAAGTGTGATCACTCTAAAATGCGTGGGTGGTTAAAGCCCTGTTCCGGGCTGGTTTATGCACTCGGCCTACGGTTGGACGGGCGTGAAAATTTCACATTTTTCTATAATACCGGGGCATACAAAACTTGGAAATACCTGCCATTCAACTGTACACTTGTTGCACAACCACAGAATTAACTAGCTACGCAGAAACAAATACAGAAAAATTTTGCTGGCCTTTGTGAACCAAGTGGCCGAAAGCGGGTGACCGTCAAACTCACAGACAAAGCTTACCTAATGAAACCAGTTAGGTCTATTACTGTAAGCCACGATGAGTTACTCATCCTCAAGAACGTCTAGTTCTAGTTTCACTTGTCAATGCTGAAGGTATTGAGGACAACTGGTGCAAGTAACAGATAACTCTCTGCAGCTCAGAAGTGTTTTTGCTAATCAGTGTAGAAAAACCGGATGTTGGAACAATTCTAAAAAGGTTTTAACTTGTCCGACATTTTCATATCATTCACTAGTTCATGAAACAGCCCGCATCAGCTCGGAAGTGATGACGGACGGTGCCGTTATATCGGTAGGTACTATGACGTGGGCACATCGTAGTGACCGCTGAGTGAGGTGTTGAAGATGCGCCGAGTTTGTGACTGCTAGTCACATGCAGACTGGATGTGACAATAGTAGTGTCCCGAAGAAATGCTTCAATGCCGCTTGTTCCGTGTATCGTGGTGGTTGTGATTACATAACCCGGAAATGAAATCAGGTGGAAACGTGGAAGTATTCGAACAAACTGACTGGTAAAACGTCACAAAAGTGCCTACATGACTGATGTTAGTCACGTTCAAATATGGCGAATACCTATGGCAGGCGATGAGGAGGATTATGGTGAATACCAATGGATCAGAAAAATGTCAGTGGTGAATGGCAACAAGCCTATGATTCAGTCAAACAGTTTATATGGAGTTGTTTTTTTCTTTTCTATTGGAGGGGCGCAACATAATCCCACATACCACAAACGATAGCAAACTATCAGATTCAAAAAGGGAACACCCCAATGCAATTCCTTCTAGGCAGTTACCGAACTTGATTGAGACGGTGGAAAACAAATTGAGATGAAACTAAATTCCGACAAACATTCACTGGTTCTGGGATTGTCAATCCACTCACATTTATCGGTGTGTCGTAAGGTTAGACTACAACTCTACATTATTATTTCCGCCTTTGATTCTCATTTGAACCCGACTAGCTAGTAGAAAAATGATTCCTTTGGCTCAAAGCATGGGTACTAATGATAAGTATGCACGCACTACATACATGGTGATGCACCATAATGCCTCAATTCCACATACTGAAGTTTTGGAAGACGACTTGGGTTCTGTTGCTAAAAAAATTCAGAGTTCTCGTTAGCAAGGTGCAAAGGACATATGGGATCCTTCACACCTTTCGATCCTTTTCTCTGTCAGACACTAGGTATCATCTTAAGGCGGTTCCTTGCTGAGAGAATACTTTTTTTACGAAGACAGAGAGAAACGGAAATCCGTCCATCTGAAGTGGCTGCACTGAGTAGTTGAACGTTTGAGAACTTGAATGAGGATAATCTATTTGTGGATCACCTGGTAGTACTGGAAGGTCTGTTTTACAGCTTCATATCAAACTTATAGACTTAGTTTCCACTACTAAAATCCATGTCATCCTTTGGTAACCCGTCCCTCGTTAGTTCCGTTATGGAAGGTTCCCGTGGGTGAATACCTGACCGTAGTACCGGAACACTGCTTTTTTTCCGGTGTATTATTCCAACCAGACATTTATCTTAAAGTATACAACAAAAGTGTGATTGTGCGGCGAAAATTTGTTGAATATTTGGGATGGTAAAGATATATAATGAAAATGCAAGGTCAAATATGATCTCGGTATAAAAATAATGGGCGTAAAAGCGGGAACAGTAGTTGGGAATCTGTTCGTCCTCAACAACCCAAACGTCCAAGGTGAAATAGATGCCGCATAGTTGGTCTTCCATGAGGACAGTTCTGTAAAGATGCATTTAGAGTTGATGTATTGATATACTTAGAAGTGATAAACACGGTGGCATTAATGAGCACGCTGGTCAACTTACCCAAGGATGCACCATGGTTCCCATGTTACGAACGATCTGCGGGGAAGTTGAACAGAAGAATACCGGCTAAGGTCTAGAGCGCAAACAAAACAATCCTGTAAATGAAGTGGTGAAGTGATACACGATGTGGCGTGACACGGAGAGAGGAAGCGTAGAAAAGAACGGTAACCTACCCGCTGCATTTTAGCATGATCAAGCGCAGTTCCAATCATTACTGCAGAACGGCAGGCGCGGGAGGCGAGAATTGTGCGCAATCGAGATGGCCGGCAGCGACGAGACTGAAGGTAAAACACGTTCAGCAGAATAAGACATTAAAAAATTGCTGCACAGATGGAATAAAAGGGATTGAAATATCTCACTTTCTCTGATGAACAGGAGACAAGTAATTTCTCAGACATAATAACGTGGTTCCCACCGACAGACTGTTCAAGCTGGTATAATTTAGTGGCATCGTATTATATGTGGATATTTCTGCAAATACAGCAGTCTCCCCTATGAGAAAACCAGAAACAGAAAAAATAACTCGAAGCAAACCTTTCAATCAAATGAAAAAAGTTTGGAACCGATTGAGAAGTCATCGTTTCAGAAGGGCTTGGTAAACAATCGGTAGTTTTTAATTTGGCAACGTTTCGGTTTTGACACAAAAGCTTCATCCGGCCAAGTGAGCAGGTCACCAAATTGGCCAGGTTTTAAGGCAGACCAATCAGTTAGTCCTATTCAGATTATCTCACTAGCTTAGTGGTGAGTGTCAATTAATGGCTTTTGTCGGTTGGTGTGGTTGCCAAAATCTTGAACTGATAGAAATTGAAATTGAAGCAAACCTTTTCCTATCAAGATGGTTTCTCAATACGAAACTTTCGAAAAGGAGGAAAACCTATATTGGCGTCAATTAAAGTCCTGCTGCTAATGAACAAACAAAGTCACGAGAAATAATCTTGTGAGAATTCGGTCTGGATTAGATTAGCTTGGCGAGAAAGGACAGGTTTGCTAGTATATCTTTCAAAACTGAGCTTGGTTTGTCGCTATTTCTGTGACCCACCCTCAAGATACTTACACTATAAACTATCTTGTCACTGCTATATTGCAGTGTCATTCGGATCTACCTGGTACCCGGTTTGCAGAAAGTGGTTGGCCAAATATGAAGCAGAGTCACAGTTTGACCTTCGACCTTTAAAGGATAATTGCGCTAATGCTCAAAGACTACAACGTGGTATGTGCTCGGCTATGCGGTCTGCAGATGATGTGTCTCCGTAATTACAAGACAACTGGTAAATTGCTTGAGTGGCAAAGGATTGTTCTACAAAATTGCGGTCGCACTTCGTCGGGTTTTTCTACCTCGATGTAATCGCACTTACGCCATCAGGACAGACTGGCGTCTACCAGAACGCATAGCTGAACACATGCCATGTTGCAATCCTCGAGCATTAGCGCAATCGCTTCCTAAAGGTTGAAGGTAAACGTGATCTTGCTTCATTTGTGACCAAGCATTTACTGCAAACCTGGTAGATCCGAAGGCTTCGATCCGAATGCTATTACCCCGTTCAGCTGTAACACCTTTCGGTGCTTAGCTGCCATGCCACCCGAAGGAAGCACGAGGGCTGATAAACTGTCAGGTTGCCCAAGCCTAGACAGGAGCAATCGAGATGCCGAGGTCGGGTTTAAACCATAGACCTTGCGGTCAGTAAGTTCGTACCTTAACCACTGGGCTATCTCGAGCTCAGCGAGGATTTATTAATAAAAGTTCACAATATAGTGTTTGGATTTAAAGTGCACAATTTCAAGACCACGGTGTAAGCAAATATGCTGCTGCGAACAGTCATCGAGTACGATTATCTGAAAATCCGCTAATTACCCAGTGATCAGTGAGCAGAGTTTACCTGATGTAGCAACAGCACGAGTAGGCAAGTTATACGAAGTCCATCAACTTATGCGTTGGAACTTGATAACAAACATCACGCCAACCGTCCTCAATCTATTGGTGGATATCATCATGGACAATGAAACACCCTTGCTGGTTTGCGTACTAACAACACCTGAGTAAGCGTGTATGCAGACAGTTGATTGCCTTCTGAATTCCGCTCAATAGGCCAGGTGGCTGTTCCTATCTACCACACAATCTGAATGACACAAACTGACAGTGAAAAATTAGACCATGAGTGATCGAATGTCGGCAATCAGACAGTGAACACAAGCATGTGTGGTAACCTAAGTACCACCCGCTCCACGAGTTTGTGCGGGTATGCGCAACCCACTGGGTCGACAGGTTGGGCGATCGTGCACGTGGTGTGCATGATGAAACAACTACACTGCGTTTAGTTGCAAGCAGCTGCGGAATTTGTGAACCCTCTTCTCTTCCTCTTACCTATATACTTTACCTGTCAAAAGCACTACGTTCGGACTGATCGAGCGTGGCGTGCTTCGGGCTGCTTTGTGACCGTTCTCGTCCGTTTGGTACAAGGACCCTAACGGCAAGTGTATACCGACGGCACTGCTGTTGCCAGAACAAGTTCTGCACCAATGGACGCCCATTCATTCAAATGGAACATGGAAGCCGCAAACTAATGGACACATGATGCAGTAATGGAGCTAACCCCGTCTAAATGCGTAGGGACTTTGTACACACTGGGATGTGGTAAACGTCTTGAGGACAAATCACTTACTCTCTGCCCAAATACCTCCAGTAAGTATTCACCTCGTAGCGCTTAATGCGGGAAATACCTTTGTTATGATCTGCTCCAACTTCGTGCGGCGCGAAGAAACATTTCCATAAAATTCGTTGATTGTGTTATTTTACACGACGGCTGTCTTCTCTAAGTCATGTTAATTCTAATATCCGAAATTTTATTTTCGTCACTATTTTACTGGTCAGTTGTAGCACGCTTCCGGCGCATAGCTGCCATGCAAGTCAAAGGGAGCATGAAAGCTGCGATACTCTCAACTTGCCCGAACTTGGACGGTAGAAATCGAAAAGGCAGAATTGGGTTCGAACCAGGGACCCTCCGGTCAGTGGTTTCGTCTATCAACTATCTGGAGCTGTATTGAGCATTACCGATTATGTTGTAAGGGTTGCGGAATTTGTAGTGTTCACATTCACATCAGTCTCGTTTGAACATTCATCCTCCTGTCCCGGCATAATTATTCTGCTGAGTCCACACCAAACGGGGGAAGCCCTGGACTCGAGTATCGCTCCTATTAAAGCTCATCAGTAGTGCGTATTCTTGGCCGTGCCTGCTTTAAAATCCTGGACCTCTGGCACGCGAGACGAGCGTGTTACCACCACTCCACCGGCGCACACTGGACGCATCTGAATTTCCACATATGAAAAGGCGAACGTCTTCACGGTTGAGCGATGTGATTGGTATGCCCGATTCCTCGAACGACGACCCAGTTGTGACGATCGATTGACCTACTTGTCAGAATTTCCCAGCCAGGTAGCACATGAACGCTTGAAACCCGCTGGACAATTTTTGATTTTGTTGTGGATGGTATCGGGACTTGTAGTGTTCGCGCTCACCTCGCACGTCAGATGTCAGAAGTTCAAACGCCGGCACAGCCAGGGATATGCACTGCTGATGAGCTCTAAAAAGAGTGAAACTCGAGTCCAGCGCTTCCCCCTCTGGTGTGGACTCAGCAGAATACGTAGGCCAAAACAGGAGGATGACTGTTCAAACGAGAGTGACGTGAATTTGAACACTGTTCGCCTGATACATTCACCGGATTTTTGAGAAAGGATTATCGTCATCAAACGGTGCACCCATGCTTATTTTCCGTTTATTTTCCTGATGAATACGTGGTTAGAATATTCGCACAAACCTTCTTATGGCAACTTTGTAACATTCCTTCCAAAACGCCACTTGCGCAGTATTCGTGCAAGGTTGTACAGAGAAACTCCTGAAAATAAAAACTGTTGTTCTCTATCTCGCTTGCTTGCTGACCTAAAAAGCATGTTTCGAAGCCGACCATCTGGACCCAGTAAGCGCTGTTGTTCTCTTCGGTATAATTTCTATTCCTGTAGGTCCCTGTTTTCAAGATCTGCTATCCAGTTTGTGTATCCAAGTATATTTCTCTATTAAAGCACAGAAATACTCCAGACGAGCAGTTAGTACAAGCAATGACGAATGAAAAAATCTCTTGTCATGGTTTGCTTCCTTCTAGATGTACAACTATGGGTCGAATCGCTTGACAACCACAAGGTCTATGCCCACCGAAGGATAACTCCCTTTCTAGAGGCTGATGACTCAAAATGTTTCCGTACATTTGCAGTCCAAGAGATGTGCCATTATGGGTGTGCTGGGACTGTTTGTGAAGTTCCACTAAAATGTAGGACGAATGCTCCGATCATACAGGAACAGTGAATGCCTTTTGGACCAGTATTCGACAAAAAGACAGTCGGTCGACGGGCAGATACAATGATCATGAGGCGGATGAAACCGTACCCTGCATTCACAAGAATGTGTTTTTTAATGCTAATCCTATGTGGGCAGAGCTTTGAATTTGTCATTATTAATCGACACGTCGCATGATTAACTAGTTCGTGCTTTCATTATCATACGTCATACATAGATAGATCGACAATATTACGCAACCATGGTCCACGTGGCGAAAGCTCGTGACGGCCCATGCTACTATCTTTACACCCCAGTTTGATATTTTGAGTATTTCGATTCATGTTGAGGAGTGCTCACACCATCTGCCTTCTTTCGATATCCTCATTCAGATATCGCTGTAATATATGTAATGATAGCAAGTAGGGGAAATGAAGGAGCTATACAAGCTTAAGTAATCCAGTCGTTTGTTTCCAGACAGATGAAGGAAGTAACATGCACATGATCACACAAATAACGTTCTGTTTTTGCGCACTGACTTTGATAAATTACCCATATTAACTCCGACAAAAACCTCTGTTCGAATAAGTTCTGCTTCTCTGCCAACGAACCACCGGTGTTATTGATGACGTTGAGTTCGACGTGAAATTAAGTCAAAATAGACAGCGTGGTGCATTGATAGCTAGGAACCTTCAGAATGACAAGCTGCGTTATCGATGAACACACTGTCTGAAACTTCGATTATCATATTGAAAACCAACGCGAGATAGACAATAAGTTATGAAAGATGCATGTTCTCAGAAATTTGTCCACATAGTCGAGAAATAGATGAGTTTCAGTGGACTAAGGTGCATTGTGTGGGCAAGCAAGAACTCAATGATATTAAACAAAAAGGAGCGAAAAATGACACCGTAAACTCACACAGCTTTCTGAAAGAACAAACAACATCTCTTCAATGTCTGGAAAAGAGGATGGGAAAAGCACTATCATGAAGCGGACGGAACTAGGTTAGAAGTAACCACGGCGAACGAATGAACTTGTAATCGATTGGTCCCTTATAAACCACGACATCTGTACCATTCGGTCGGCTGTCTTATTATCATAGAACAGATACGAACGGATAAGTGCCGGCCAGGTAACAAGACAAGAAGTTTTCCTATGAATTCCACCATAGGAGATAAGACGTTGGACACTATAGAAAATGAGACTAGGGATGGACGTAATACACTACTCATAAGGTTGCTAAAAATTCTTCGACAGCAACCTTATAAGTAGTGTATTACGTCTATACATGTGTCGTGATATCTCGAATATCGTACCAACTGAAAAATGAGGCGGCCTGGTGCAGCACATTCAGTTGCTTAGAGACATCATAAACGAGAGATTCAGCTGGGTTCCAGGTGCGTCTCTCGCAAAACCAAATTTGTTTGCAAATGAGTGTATTTTGCTAAAGACTAGGGGTGGTTACGGTCAAAAACAATCTTATCCAGGTCAAAGGCAGACATGTTAAGTGCCCAATTTCGGCCGACCCCTGTTATCTTGCAAGGAAAATACCATTGTTAAATTCATTTATTTATGTCCACTTTAA
This sequence comes from Opisthorchis felineus, assembly GCA_004794785.1. Taxonomy (NCBI): domain Eukaryota; kingdom Metazoa; phylum Platyhelminthes; class Trematoda; order Opisthorchiida; family Opisthorchiidae; genus Opisthorchis; species Opisthorchis felineus. The sequence continues at coordinate 173,283 of SJOL01007009.1, forward strand.
AACTTAACCAAACGAATTCTGCCTAAAAGGCCTCAACTGAAAGACCATTCAACTTAAACTCACGTGTATAATGCACAGAACACAACCTTGGCTCTCTATACACGATACATCCAATAGATGATGATCAGGTGACAAAGATACATACCTTCCATGCATACCTTCCATTGTTCCAAGAATACAAATTTTAGATGTTTGTTTGTTGAAGCTTGGAGGTAGTAACTCCTCGCTGGTTGACAAAATGGAGATTACTCTTCCATAAATAAAAACAAATCAGTTGATCAGACGCTGTGATATTGTGTCGACTTCGGAAGCGTACCTAAATGGCGAAACACATTCGATTGAAAACCAATTTGGTTGCGATAGTAGACTTGACTGAATCCTAGCTGAATATTTTGTTCAATATATTCTGTACAAAGGCCGCCTCGAGTTCCGGTTGGCACGACATTTAAGATACGGAAGTTTAGTTCCTTGGAGGAACATTACTGAAAAGGGTGGTGAAAACTCCTCAAGAGCCCACGATCGGTTTCACCGTTCTTTTGGCTAGTCAGCTAGGTGCAGGCTTCGAGTTTCCCTCGAGTCAACCTTGTGTTTTACGTAAACTCAAACTGTAACAAATTCGCGAAAAACTTATTTGTACATAAACTTGGTTTTAACGAGAAACACAACGGAATCCCAGCTGAGTCTCCTGTTGATGACATGCTTCGACTGAATATACTGCACAAAGGTCACCTTATGTTTCAGTTGGTACGACAATCAAGATATCGCAGAATGGTTGCGTGAGTGTATTTCGCCAATTGCGTACAATTAGGTGTTCAGGTAGAACATAAGGTTGACGGAAACAAAGGGAGCCCGAGGGGTGGAACCGGTCGTGGACTGTCGACGAGTTTTCAGTGTTTTAGCGTCAATGTATAGATTTGGATTTCGTTCCATTAGTTAAACAGTTTAAATAATACATGATTGTGTGAAGTCCATTCCAATTTGTCCGATACGGAATTACGGTAGGCATTACTGATTTTCAGTAGCGATTGAATTAGTCAAATGTATATAAATGTTAGACAAACTATATTCAGCACTCCAATGAAGGCGCTAATTCATCACCGTTATACGGCTCTGTTGTGAGAGGTTACAGAGTTGCTCTTCTTTAGAACTTCTTGGATCAAAAAAAGTTAACAGACTCTCAATAGATGACAGGAGAATGAAAATGCTCCGATGTTTTTATACACAAATATACCCTTGAGGTCTACTTTCCCCTGAGATTGCCTGAAAGTCTGACGCAACCTATTGCACAAGATTCAAATACGAATCATCTCTGGTCAAGTTACTTGATGCAGTTGCTTCGCTTCCTCGCCAAGAATAAAGGTAGGTATTTTACTGACGCGTGACGAAACAAGCATTGGTCAACCATTTGGAGGTAATTTGCCTTCATTCTCTCCTCTAGGGTACACGCCTGTCCCACATATGAACAATTACATTGTCAGATGCGTTTTTCTATATTTTCACCCCATTTTGAGTGCAGTGAACAGAAGAATCCTACCAGATAGGCTGGAACCCACCGGTTATTCTTCAGTTATTTACTGGTCTGTCGATGAGTATTTCATACTCACATTACAAAGGAACTCATGCATGGACCCATTTCTCTTTTGTCGTGTAACACTAGTATATGTCAAATAATTGTTTAGGCGCCCTTCCCTGTCGTTCATAAAGTACACTGATGGGTTCCCTTTCTTGCTCTTTTAACTTTGGCCTTCCATCTACAAACATAAGCGATGAATCTCTATCGTCCCCTGACCAAAGTAGCTATGTTTTGATTCTAGAAAAGTACAAAATACAAGAGCAGACAGCTAATGGCACCCTAGTTATGCGGCGACCAAGCTCTTCTTCAGCACAGTCCGTCAATCCCATACTGTGCTTGGGCAAGTCACCCGATTAACCTACAAGCTTGGCGATCTCGATTCGGAAATTCAACTAGGCCAATAAGTCCGAAATAAGCGCGACGGCTATGTCTACTGGAAGAATCCCCAATGCCTATCGTGATGTTTGATACCAAAATGCTGAATTTTCTTGTAGCTCGATGGTCAGTTAACTGAAACTTTTTCACTCGGTCATTTATAAATTCCTGCTTTAATGCACCAACTTCTACAAGTGATTTAACAAATGAGCAAATTTTCCAAATTATTTGGCTATCTTCGCCGCTCCGTATGTTTAACAAGTGCAGCCCCACGAGAGAAGCTTGACAGAAGTGCATTCTCATCGTTCGGAGATTTTGAGGAGGTGCCTTTTATTGATAGGGATCTAAGGCTTTTGGAATTTACTCACCAGCGGCAGAAGTTCCAGCCGCACATCGCGATCGGATTGTGCGTTTCCTCGTTGCGCTCAACTAGCGCCCAGCCCAAGCGTAGAAAGTACAATACAGTGCAGCTAGTAAGTTGTATTCTCGGATGATAATATTCTAGCACCAGTGACACCTATGACAAGGCCCGTTTTACTCTGCATAGACGGAATCCCACGCCGGTGGTTACGTACTATCAAGTGCCCCACAACTAGAAGTGTACCAAACCTTTTATACGACCGTTTGTTATTAATTAGGTAATAAGGGTATAAATCGGGTGATTACTACACAGTGGTTCTGGCTGCACAGTTTCACAACTCATCCTCCTCGGAAGAATTAGCAGAGATCAACAGAAGAGTCAAGGTACAAGTCAATAATGATTATACAGTAGTTACTTTCACGTCCTCTTTATTGGTGGAGCGAAGAGTCTTGCATCATTACAGTTCTTGGTCCATGCTTGGCGCAAGCACCACACGGCCACTGTCCATAGATGTATATGCAGTGGACATGAATGAAGTGGTTAACTTGGATTAGCGCAAACAGCCAATCCGGATGTTTTTTATCCTCAAAGTCGTGACGACGGACTCAAAAACAACTAATCTGGGGAGCCTAGGAGTGTAATAATTACATGATAAGCCTCAAATAGGAAGAAACACGTGTTTGCGTTTCACAGGGGTGGGCAAGTCAGGTTTGCCAATAGATTACTGTACTTCAGTCGTTGATGTCCGAGAAGTACTTAATAATTCTTGGCATCACGGTGGGACCGGAGGGCCAAAACAAAAGGTATACAGTCAATCTGAGTATTGCTCGGTACGACTTACCGGAACGACCGAAAATATGGCCTTCTAGCATAGGAGTTGCGACAAGTTGAACCTGTCGTCCACAGGGCGCTGTCAGAAGCAGAAAACGCAGGTGTGAAAGCTGAGAGACAATAGCGCAAAAAACTGCGTACTAGTACTAGTATCGAGAATATAGTAGTGTCATATCCACCCAAAAAATGTTGCTGTTCGGGAGGCACCACAATCTGGAGTAAGCGGATGAGGGGAAAACTTCCAGTGATAAGAGCTGCCCTGATATACGGTGATCGTTGGGCACGCTATCTAACAACATGAAAGCGAAAACTGCCAATCAATAGCTGCCAAAAAAAAACCTTAAGACATCAAAAGATGCAGTAACAGAGACGCAGTCGACTCAATAGCCTTCAACATCGTAATCTCGTTTGTCCTGCTGTACTAGAAGCCCGACTGAATGACCAGCTCGAAACTCTGTACCGAGTACTTTGTATGTGCTCCAAAAAACGAAATAAATGACGGATTTCAGAAACCATATTAAACACTCTGTACATTGCAGACGCACCTAAAACTGTGCATTGTTGATGAACAAGCTTGGCATTTTCGGTGCGAAAAAATTACCAAACGTACGGAACACCCAGTAATCAACCACACTACCTCCGCTACTGGCAAAGTCCTTTCTACATCAAATTGTGCATTGTAGCTTAATTACCACTGAAGGACTGAATAGTCTCGTCACTTTGTTGTGCTTAGTCCATGAAGGTGACCATAAGAACCTAGAGTTCGAAGATTAGCCAAACTCCTAATAAGACTGCGAGCTAAGGAGGATTGGAACAAAAAGTCGGCAAAATTTGTCGGAATTTCGCCAAAATAATGAGAGGCGTGGGGTATCAAACATACCGTTCTCGTCAACCCGAAAAGCGAATCCATTCTTGGCAAACACATCCAAATTGTTCAGCAGTAACTGCTCCTGTGCGACAGATAGTTCTAGAGCTTGTGGGCTGGAAATAAAACAAAAAAATAAAATTTTCCACAGACGAAAAACGAGATACAAACTCCTCGAAACTATTCAATAGTCCACGAACATTTAGGACAATCGGATAGGCATATGCCCCTAATTACAATCGGAGTTTCTTACTTGAACACCAGTTTATACACAGAAGCAACACATTGCTCACAGTAAGTTGGTATGCAAAACGGTAATTTACACAACCTATGTACAAGGCGTCCACTTGATCAGCCTCAAACAAAAAGCGAAACTGGTGGAGATTGTGGGAAATATTCCTCAATCTTCCAACGTTACGGAGAAAAACTTCAATACCTTTGCTATCCGAACGACTACATCAAAGATGTAGCATTCGCGCCGCGTGGATTATTATTAACCACCAACTCCACATGCAGACGAGTGACCTACGAAGAGATCACTGTTCTTAAGAATGTTACCCTGTGTTCAATGGGGAGTACGGTTATTTTGAGTGCATTTGAAGAGACAGAAGCCCGCGATGAAAATTACAGGTAGAATATACTCATTTACGAAAAAACTTGATTTTAACTGGAGACAGCTGAATGTGCTGCATAAGACCGCCTCATTTTTCAGTTATTACGATATTCGGGGTATTGCAGTACACTTTGATGAGGAAAACTACTCATAAAGTTGATTACAAGCCTTCGACAGCCCACAAACGGTTTCGCCCTTCTTGTTGTTCATTAGGTAGGTGCAGTCCCAGAGTTTCTGCCAACCTTATGTGCTACTTGAACCCAAAGTGCATGAAATTCGACAAATACACTTATTTGCCTACCAAATTGGTTTTCACGGGAGACTCGACTGAATTTCCGCTGAATCTCTCGTTTATTAGGTTTTCTTCAACTAAATGTGCTGCACAAAGACTGCCTCATGTATCTGTTAATACGGTATTGAAGGTGTCAGAGTACATTATTTGGATTGAACAGGTAGGTGCAGTATCCCGAGTTTTCGGTAACATTACGTTTTATTCGAACGCCAAATCTTATGCAACTGGCGCAGTACACTCATTTGCAAACTACTTTGGTGTTAATGGGAGATTTAAGTGGATCTCAGTGCCTATTTAATGAGCCCCAAGAAGGGCAAAGCCGGTCCTGGACTGCCAAAAAGTCTTCAGCGATCTTATGAAAAATATACTGTGATATCTCGAATAACGTACCAACCGAAATATGACGCGGCCCGTGTGCAGCACACTCAGTTGAAGAACATCAGAAACGAGAGATTCAGCTGGGATTCAGTTGTCTCCCGTTAACACTGAGTTAATTTGCAAATAAATGTATTTCGCCAGTTGCTTACAATGTGGTGTTCAATTAGAAAGTAGGGTTGACAGAAAGTCGGGACTGCGCATACCTGATGAGCCCTAAGGAGGGTAAAACGTTTTGTGGGCTGTCGAAGAGAGACCTTACAAATGATACATTCCGCCAAGAAAACTACGGGCATCAACGAGTCACTGAGTTCACCGGAGAACATTGTAGTAGTAACTGATGGCGACTTTTCAAACGCATTTAAGTTCGCTGTTTGGTAGTTTGATGCAGTAGTGGATGAGGCTGTACGAACATTCCATCACCACACTAATTTATAAAGTTCGAAGACGGATGGTTTCGAAAAAAGCTAGACAACAACCTGAATGCGCCTGAAGTCATAGCATCCATATACACGGGTGTAGTGGCATCGGCTTACGTAATGCATATAATGAGATCTATGTCGAATTAACAACACCTTGTAAACCAGGGGGTAAGAACGAGTGTGACATTATAAAAACCGAACACGTTTCGAGAACACAGGGCAACGTTCTAAAGTGAAAGACTAACTGAGGAAACGGTGTTCAGGTTTCCGAGACGATAGGATGAAGGAAGATTTGAAAAGCTCCGTCAATGTGTTCTACCTTCAACGGTGAGACCGCTTAGGCCCACTTACGCTTGGCCGACATGCCTGCCAAATGAACTCTATCTGGATTGCCAGGCCGGGTATTTGGAAGCGAAAACACACGGAAACACTTGTTTAAAAAAACTAACTCAAGGCCCTAACCTTTCTTTTTCCCTCTACTACAGGAATCTTCTTGAAAGAATTAGCGGGATTTTGCAGTAATAAGTCACTAGTGGTATGCCTGCCGATGATGACAAAGAGCATTACTAACTTGAATTTGGACAAATTGGTCGTTGTCCAACATATCACATTTGGGCACGGTGTGGAAATCAAGCGCTAAAAGACACTTACGCGACTAATGGTTGACAGGTAAAGCGGTAATTTTCAAACAGTTGTTCGAACCGGTACTTTTCATCACTTGCGTGTTGATCAATAATGAATAAATCTTGTGCATGGCGAGCCACAATGAAACCCAAATTAAACTGTCCCACAATTTGGAGCTCGTTGAAGGTAGCTTTACTGGAAATAAAGAAAAGTCGTAAACACCAACATTCGGATAATACAAGAGATTTTACAAGGAAATTTCGCAGATGGTTTCCAAAAGATGCAAAATTGGAAAAGTGACCTCACAGCGAACAACACGGATAAACAGGATTCGGTGCGCCCTGCTTAATCAGCAAGCCCAATTGAGCTGACGGCTACCAGCCTATCGCCTTTTGTTAGCGATTTGACAACAGAAGCAGTTGCTTGTGTGTTGCAACTAAGTAACTGTGAATAGCTAAACCGCCGTGAACAATAAACTGCTGGATCTGTCGGTCGGAGTATCAACTCTGGCACCCAGAAAAACAATTGTCGCTGTATACCACCAGATCGTGACAAATAAAGCACACGTAAACAAACATTATTTGATAAGTTTAAAGTTGTATGCACTTTCTAAAGGAAGTTGTGAGTGCGCTGTCCATTCTTTTAACTCAATTATCTGGTATGCTGCTTCCTGAAAATCCTATTATTTAACTGACCTCGTCTCCGTCATTACCACAGTACTTACTCGAAGTAAGTAGACAGCTCTGATTCGGCCGTATCACTTTCCGTAGAACGGAAGCTTCCCAAAGAAAACTCTCCATTTGAAACAAGATCGACGTCATCTAACGGATGTTGGCTTGCAACCTGGGTAATGGGTGTGGTACGATTTTCGTCCATGGTGGACCAAGCGGCACGCAAATCGGACATCGAAAAATGCACAGAGGCCTGCTGACGACTGAGCGTTTCGGTCTATGAAAGAAGTGAAAGTCAAACACCAACTCAGAAATCGTTCCTTGAGGGGAATAAGCCGGGCTCCTGAAAATTACGAAACTTACCGTCGGTAAGAGGTCCACGATTTCGAAGGATTCACCTAAACCAGCAACACCGTTAGCGGACTTCGGTGGAGTTTTATGGGAGGCACACAAGGGTGTTGAGCGCTGATCCGTGAAGTCAATTGTAGCGGCTAGGAAATGAGACGAAATAGACACAGGTTCCCACAATAACAAAGTTTACCTCGTTTACCCCATCGGTTGGAATCATCCACAAAAGGAGTTCGTTTGCGACTGATTACCGAAAGATTCGGCTAAATGAGTAAATGAAGAGTGATTCATGTTGAATAAAAGAGTGAAGCTGGTGAAAAACGATAAAAAGCATCTTTAGAGTTATGTATATTCAAGCAATCAAGCATCATGTATTTTTTCGGTTATTCACACAGGCGTATAGCCCTTTCTAGTTGAGGGTTTTACTGAGGATCTAAAAAAAGACGGATCTACGTAGTTGTTGCAGTCTAAGGAAACTACCTCTGGTTGGTCCCGTGAACCTCCTTTCACCTTTTAAAGAGTCACTTCCGATCAGTTCACAGATGGGGGAAACTTTAGTTGGAAAGGTGGAAATTAATTCTGCACTGGGTTTGCATTACACTTGAGCGTTCTTAGCGACAGTTTCGATGGGACTTTCACGTCAAACGCTGTGGCCCGTGCTAACTTTTTCCGCGACTGACCAGACCAGAAGTTGCATGCGCGACAAAGTTCGAACGAGAACGAGGGAATAGGAATTGTGACACTGAAATCCACAATACTATACAAGATTGATTAACTTGTCAGCACAAAGATGATGATCATAGTCTAGTCAATAATACCAACTTCATTCCGATTAACGTCCAAGCATGAGTAAACCTCTTTCATTTGATCCCAGTTATGACATACATTGTCGTTAACTACATGAAACTAGCAGAACAATCAGAAGACTTGACGTTAACATTTGGGTTACTCCCTCGATGAAGTAAAAGTACCAAGATCTAACGACGCACTGAAGTTTGGGTGGTAGTGAGGGGTCAGTTCCCGGACAAGTGAACAGACTGAATAAACAGTTTCTGGTTGTCACTAACTGCAGTGCAAAAGGACGTCGACCAGCTGTTTCGATGCAGTCACTGCAACTTCAAGTAAACTAATGAATGGTGCGTGGGCTATTTGATGGTCAAGATCCGGATTTTGAGATGTAACAGACGATCACCATGCGTAATTTGGCCGAAAGTGAAAACCATCAACTGCTAGACACGTTTGGTACAGGTTATATGGTTGACCTGCTCATGCTCAGGCGGTGGGAACCCAAAACACTGGGCTTTATGTGAAAGGGTAACCAAAATTGTGTGCACTAAGAACCGCCGGTTTAATCTGTCCGGTAGATGTATTTGTAGTCCGGTTCAGAAAGAAGCGAAAATCATTACAGTCAAAAAGGCCGGGTGGTTATTTATAACGCCTAGAAAAACGGTGGACAGTGGACGCACTCGTTACAAAATTAAATGGTTTTGTTTCCAACTGAATGCCAAGTCATCCATGATTACGCAGTTGCGATATTCCACCTCCAACATGAACAGTTCAACAAGGTGAGGGAAATAAACGCTCACTGTCTCGTTGGCCATCACAGAACGTTACATGATCGGTGCCAGCCAAAACCTTCACGATAGAGTTATCTGATGCGGTGGTCTTCAGAGCTACTGTAAAGAGATCAGCTGATGGTGAAAAGCGAGGGATAGGAAAACACTTAGATGAGTATCCCAATCCAAGACCCAGCAAAATACCTAAGAAATCACTCTATTTCCTTGATAGGGACTGCCGATCCTCAGTTAGAACAAATAACGAAAAAAAGAGAATACCTTACTAATTCGACGCTGTACTCGGTTGTCCATTTACGGGGCCGTTACATTTTATGGCTGTCCCTCCACTGTACCCAAATTTATTCAAAAAATGACGCGCGGGCTACTAAGTGAATATAGTTAATTAGTTAGGTGCACCGGTCATTGCTTCAAAATTTTCGAGCCAAGAAGCCATTTCGATAATAAACACAAAAACCAGTGATCTCTCAAAACGTTGATTCTGAAAGGTTACTCCAATGTAGAGGAGGTGGACATTCATAGTTACCGATGATAAGGTGCAGTGCTCTGGTGGACAGTCTGCGGGGATGACAATTATCGACTGATCCAGAGTACTACACGATTGTTGGACTGAAGGCAGATGAACATTAGAGTTTCGGAACAGCGTCTGTACGAGGATGGCTTTCGTCAGCGCCAGCACATAACGTTCATGATGGAGAAGTAGAGTGCGTTTGTCCGGCGTTAAATTGATATCCACCGTACCTGGAAGCCAAATGAGTTGGCATCCATAAAAAAACAGTAAATGAACGGCGCTCTCACAAAAAGCAATGTCCCTAATAGATAATGCATGGCTCTCCTAGGTAAACCATAGTAATAGAATGTCCATCTGATTTTTCGGAAGAGCAAAAGTCAAGAGGATACGATTTTACTCCATTCTACTCCGAAATTAATCCGAGACATGTAAGACCACCACCGTAGATTGACAACTAACTCTGTGTTGAACTCCGACGTGGTGTAAGAATGATTTATTTGCAGAAGAACTGCTATATACAGAGCCAGAAATGGACTTCGGAGAGAATAAGCGTTAGTCTATGTGTGCCTCCGAATATTCAGTTAGATGGATAGGAACTTACAGTAAGGACTCTGCTGGCACCTGCTTCGCTGTTGTATGGTTCCATCCGACCACAATGAGTACTTTCAGACTACCTTGGAAGGCGGGTTAAACTAGAAGTACACAACTAGCAAGTTTCTTGTATTACTCTGTCAATCAACCTGTTGTTCATCTCTTAAACTGCGTCAGATAGAAAGTAACAGTATCGTCTGTGGACAGCGACCTGGTGTGTACAGCACATGAAGAGGCCAGTGAAGTGCGGTAAGAGATACAGCTCCCATACAGAATATGTATTACATCATAAAACACATTTCCTATTGCACCATTGCAAGCCACTGACAAAAGCTTGTGCAGGCTACAGTTATGAGGCATCGGTGATCAAACGGGTTGAAGAACCATGTCTTCCGGCTATATTTCAACACAGCGGGCATCGCATCATGGGGATACGGAGGTGAGGCGTGTCGACACTGATGTTGTTGCGAATGATAACCACTACGACACCCCAGAAGAAAATTTCTACAACACGAGAACTAAAGAGCACCAAGACGAAGCAGGGAAGTGGCTATAAATACTATCTCATGGTAAGGAGTGAATTGTTCGGAATATGTGCCTTCGCTGACGAATGTAGTGCTGATGGAACATAAGTAACCAACGGTTTTGGGCAAAATAGCTCTCAAAAGACTATTGATAGTAGGCTTGTCGGGAGAAGTAGATAAAAATGTGAGAAATGAGTGGATATGACAAAATGAGTAACTGAGCCGTAATAAGAGCAAGGTCAACAAATAGAAAGCAAGTGCTCGTCAGAAAACCATGAAATGACCATCCTCTCACTCCACCCAAAAAAGGCCACTTTTTGCGTTCCTCAAGAGTGGTCTTTATAAGGAAATGAGAGGCATCTCAAAGTAACCTTGAAGGGGAAGATCGATCGAAGACTACGTTTGGCACAGTCTGGTATGCTGAAAGGCACGCATTTTGAAAGTGCGGTTTGTCTGGCGTGATTACGCCGCAGAATGCGAAATCGACAATTCGGACAAGACAAATACATCGGTTTGACGGTCCAACGGCCGTGATGATAATGAAAAATAATCGTTCAGCTGTAGCGCGCCTTTCGGCGCCTAGCTGCCACGCAGTCCAAAGCCCAAGCCTAGACATGAGCATTCAAGATGCCGAGGAAGAGTTCAAACCAAGGGTCTTCCGGTTAGTAAGTTCGTGCCTTAGTCAATGAGCCATCTCGAGAGGAGGCTCTGATGGAATACTTTGCGTTCATGTTACGTACGCTACGCAACCAATGTGAAAAAGAGAGAACAACCATGGTGATCACAAAAAACTACAGTAAGCCATAATAAACAAATTGCCTGCAGCGAAAGTCTGAAAGCTGAAACCATGGCCTATTGAACTCACCTGTTGGCATCCGCAACATTAGGACGAAAAATGGAAAGGAAGTGGAAGCATTGGAAGCAGGCATTTGGAGACCGTCATTAGACACAGCCAGAGCTTCCTTGGAACATCTTCGCCAGACGTCCGTGACCAAGCGAGCAACACGTGGTAATTCGCACGGACGTCCGTTCACATAGACAAATTGTCGATCAGATGTGGAACGAGCACCAGAAGCAGCTCGACCTTTGGAAGAACCAGAGGGTGACGAAGCATCTGCCGATTGGAGTGTGGACGGTTTCGTAATGAAACCACTTATGCTGTTGTGCAACGAGAAAGAGTAATATAGCCCAATGCTCCCTCAACTATCACCAATGTTGCTTGAAGATGCTTACAGAGTGTAGATAAGATGGAAAGTTTACAGAATAACGAGATAGGTGGTGAGGAATAACGCGGGGGGGGGGATGAAAACCTCGAATAAAGCCAGTATTATTAACTATTAGACCACTGTTCGAGAACGGTGGCCTAACAGGCCAGGAGAACACAGATACTCGGTAAGCAAAGGGGGACAAGTTTTGGAGACGCAAACTAAGAGCACACCACCAAATAACAACCATCTGGGAACGCCCAACGATGGTGAGCAACGACTGGTTGAAACAGGTTTTCCATCAAACGGTCGGTATACAGGAACTGGAGATATGCACGGAAACATTCATCCCACTTTCCCGCCCGGGGCATCGGGTCATCGAAGAAACGCACGCAGCGAACGGATAGTTATGGACTGCGCTACGGTTGTGAATCCGGTCGGTATACAAATGACCGTGTGTGCGAAAGGACGTGTCTAGCCGCCATGACATGTCCGCTGCACCCCAATGGTATGCACAAACTTCAGAGCTTCTCTTTGTCTTAGTTGCTTTCTCTAGGAGTCCTGAAAACGTGCAATAGGCTCTAAAGCTACTCGCATCATTTCCCTCCTAATTGAACTAGATTTTCATGGTTATTCATCACTTTTAACTACCACCGGACGCCTGTCGCAGCCGCTAACGGTGATAAGGAGTTATGAGAGGTTCAGACTATCAGTTCACCCTCCAAAAACACTGCAGCGTTCAATTGTTCAGTTGTCCCTACTTAGTTAAGAATAATGGATAAGTTGAAGGTTTTATAAACTGCAGTCCTATTTTCTTTCTGAGTTACAAATTGTTCAAAAGGTCCACATGCTGTGAGTGGCCAACGGCTTGTTCCAACATAAGCAAATCTGAAAACAGATAAAACAAACCGCTTGGATGATGATTAAGATACGGATTGGCGGAACCACTATCTCTGTTTTAGCGATTAGTTTAATTTTGAGAGGCAATCAAGCACTCAAAAACCAGCGGAACGTACCAGATGTTGTTTTAATATTGCTCTAAAGATAGCGGAAAAAGAGTGGTGACACAGTGGTAAGTCACAATTAGGGTTAGACTAACGGCCGGTACACATAATAAGACAAACCGCCAAGGATGTTCGCAACTGGAATTGCGGTTTCATACTGTTCGATCGCGTGCGAACAGACAAATTCCAGCTAAAAGTTTCCCGAACTATTATCTCAAATTGTCCAGCTGTTCGCCAGACAGATTTGAGGAATTCTCGGTGTCATATCTGCCATATCTCAGACCCTAAATTTTAGATCAGAAAGCTACAGCTTTGTGGATATCACTAAAAATGGATTTCCCTTCCGAATCATGCCTTTCCGGTATGCCTTCCAACAAATACCAATAACACAAAGCAGCCCCCTGAACAAGTAATGCCCTAGAGTCGCTTGTTTGTTTGCAGGGTGGGTAGCGCTACTTGTTGAGAAGACTGCAAAACTCACGGTTGAAGTGTACTTTCGGAGTGGGTCTCACCTATTTGTTAAAGATGGACTTACATTTAATAATACACTACAGCTACCAAAACTGTACACGTAGTATCCTCCCAATGGGTTTGTCTCAGAGATTCAGAGTGACGTCAGTCAAGTAATTACTGCCGCTCGTTCTAGAACACCTATGTGAATTCGGATCACGCGCTTGTTCGCTGATGCTTCTCGTTGCGCTTTTAGGGGGGGGGGGGCACGTAAGATGCGCACACATCGCTTGGCTATTGAGAAGCTCTCCGACCCTCATGTGAAGCAAGCCTATCAAAACTACCTACCGAAGTCCCTTTCAGACAAAACGTCTTCTGATGTTGACTCATACTGCAAGCTACTGTCCGCAATTTTGCAAGATGCTGGGCGCTCCGCTTGCGGATTGGTTCAACTAACTAGACGTAGGCACTGGATGTCGAGAAACCCTGCAAAACTGTCCGAAGCTCGGACACGTATTCCTACTGGTCGTTCGACGAACTGTGTGGGTCGAGAAGCTTGGTGGATCAAGAGTGAGAAGCTGTGAATGTGCATGAACCGTTCAAGCTGATACCCAAAAAGCCTCATGTGAGCGGAACAATTACTGATAACAATGGCTCGGTTATGTGTAAACAAGAAAAGTGCCTTAATCGTTGGGCTGGACAATTTTGAAACCAATGGAACTGGCTACCTGCAGTTGCTTGGCAGGATTCTCGACCAGTGACGCAGCCCTGTGAATTTGGAACCCCCTACGGCTTCGGAAAGAAGATAATGCCTTTTGTCTCTCAGACGCAGCGAGCTGCTGATCCTGACGAGCTCTCACCCACCCTGTTCAAAGATGCGGGTGAAACACCCAGTCGGTGAGTGTCTAACTTATTTGCCTCCACCCATCCCGGAGTGAGTTAATAGTGACGGTCATTTTTAAAAAGGGTGCTCGCTGGACTCCCGTTGTAACCAGACTCTTCGCGTCGTTCACTTTATGCCGTGTTAGGAAAGCGCAAATACGAAGCCCGAGAACGGCAAGCAGGATTCCGGACTAGAAGGGGCTGTGTGAACCACATCTTCAAGCTCCGTCAATTGTTCGTGCAACGGCGTGGGTACAGGTGCCCAACAGTTTTGGTGTTCCTTGAATTCAAGCATGCATTCCACTTGGTCGACCGGTTAGTTCTTTTCAATAGGCTCGTGCAACTGGGTATGCCCCAGAGAATAAAAATCGTTCAGCTATAACACCCTTTCGGCGCCTAACTGCCATGCCACAAGAAGGAAGCACGAGGGTTGGGATACTGCCAGGTTGCCTGAGTCTAGACAGGGGAAATCGAGAGGCAGAGGTCGGCTTCGAACCACTGAGCCACCTCGCCTCATGCTCCAGAAGTTCGTAAATATAATGCACTTTTTGTATTCACATACTCGTGGGCGTGTCAGTGTATGGGGAACTCCCCAATTCTCTTCCAATTCGGACTAGAGGTGGGCAGAATTTGACGTGGAAGAAAGAAATGAAGGACGTTACAAAGAGTTCGGACGCTGTTGGCGCTGTTCGCTTTCGTCCATGTGCTTGGCTGGAGACATTGAACGATATGGCGGCTAACCGATGTTAGTGGCGTTCGTGCTGTCAGTATGAGTGAGTGTGGTGGGGGTGTAGGCACCCCGGGGTTTTGTGATAGGCTACCTCTTGGTCCCCATCCTACCCCATTTCTTCCTTCTTTACACTACAAGGGCTTAGTCAACTAAATTTATATGGTTGTACAACAGTGAAGCACTAGTGGTGCTGGAATCAATGATGATGATGAGCTGAACTCTTACGAACACATGTACACCGGCGCCGATCACACGCTTCATTAGTTTGTCGCCATTACAAATAAAATCGGCAGTTCAATGAAGAAGTTTGGATGCCGGTGAACCGCAAACATTCACAATACAATAGTCCCCTTCCTAAAGAGAAACCTTGCCACCCCCGCAATTAAGACCATTTCACTCTGATCCCGCAAGCTTGGTCTTGAAATCGGTACACCTTAGAAACCACTTCCCCACCTAGCAACAAAGACCAGTCTTAATGTCTTCATCCAAAAAAGACCAGGATGCAAGGTTTGTGCAGTGGGCTATTACGTTTTTTTCACAGCAACTAAGACCGGTGTCCTGAAAATGACACGACTGGTCACTTGTCGAGTTTTCGATGAGTATACTCGTGTAGGCTGACGCCAACAAGACAATTATAAAACGAGTTTTCAGTAGTGCAACAGGGACTTCAATCGAAAATGTCTAGTATCAGAGCTGCGGTGGTTCGGTAATGCATTTCGCGTGGCGAATAATCACGCCGAAAAAAGTGCTGTTACCCTTGTCCATTTCAGAGTGACACAAGAGAGCTGATTAACCTTTAGCCAGACAGAGGGGCATAAAAGCAGTTACGAAGAATCCGGGTACTGTCGATGCTGCTCGCATCCAAGGCTGAGGTCCACGTGATCCCCCCTATGTGGGTTGAGTACGCTGAAAGATGTGGTTGCTAATTTAAGTCAATGGCATCCTTTCTATCCAGATTGTCCGATTTAGTGCCCTCAGGTGGTGCTTCGAAATAATTGTGGTAGACTAGAACTAGTTCCCTTCGCAATCCACGTTTATCCTCCACTTTACAATAAAGCTATCAAATAAATTATGGTTGTACGGCAGCGAAGCACCAGTGTTGAACACTGATGTTGTGCTGTCGACGATGATCGAAAAAGGCCACTTCAAAGAAACGGCTGAATGAGGTCTATTGTGCGAGTTGCTCTCTTCCGGAAGGGAAATACGCCGAAATACGCTTAAAAAGCCACGAAAAGTGGTCTTTTTTAAAAAGCTTATACCTTGAATGAGGGACAGATAAAGTTTTGCAACCAAAAATTCAACCCCGCAGAACGATGAACGAGAAAATAGTTGCATGATACCACATCATGCACACCAGTGTAATCACCCGCCCAACATTTTACACAATTGTGTACACTCAACGCAGCTGTAGCCAGCTTCAGTGCTAGATTTATCCCTAATTGGAGAGAGCGCCCACAGCAGAGTGAAACTGTTCAGATAAATCGCGTAGAAGTCTGAAACAAAACGAGAGTCTGTGATAAAATTCAGCTGACGTATGTAGGGCGTCGGCTTCCCAAGGGAGTTCCTACTAAATTTTACCATTGTGATGATGATACTGTAGGTGTTATAAAAGAGGGTTTCAATACAAGGTCGGTTGAGCAACCCAAGAGAGCACAAACTAAGCTAACTCAGTCGGTATGAAACGGTACATCAAGTGCAACCAACCTGATGGATCCGAATTCCAAGGCGTCATTTACATTGAATTCATCCAGAATATCAGACGGGATTGAGGAAATGGGAGCCAGTTCGAGCAGACTTGAGGCCTAAATCAGCGTGGAAGATGGGTAATGAGTTAAACGAAGCTTGGAATAATAGTAATGATAATCGTTCAGCTGTAAGACCCTTTCAGTGCCTAGCTGCCGTGCGGCCCGAATTAAACACGAGGACTGAGACACTGACAGGTTGCCCAAGCTCGATAGCAGCAGTTGAGGTGCTAAGATTGAGCTCGAGCCACGTGACTTTCGGACAACATGTTCGGGCTTTAACCACTGCGCTATCTCCAGACTTGGAGGCAGAAAACAATACGGACAGAAGCCAGTTATTCAGCAAGAAGTAAACGCACGGGGGCTACCAGTACGCTGACACCTTGCCTGTCGTAACCAACGTAATCGATCAACAAAAGGCTTCGGTTGGCTTCTATTAGGCAAAGTCACCGCGTTTTTACTAATGTAGAAAAAATCTTTCCGGGCGTAGTTCCGAGCCTCGCACTGGTTGCTGTGGTTCGCCTGATTGTGAATGGTACGGCTCCTACTTCGTTCTTTAGTAGCTTGTGTAAGGTGATCGCTGTTTGTTTGCAATACTCCGACTGTTTAGCTGCATTGCTGATTGATACAAATGAAGATTTCCGACTGGATGGCTCTGGATTACGTTGACTTATATTTGTACACTGTGAAATACTGAGATGATTGGTCAGCAGACTTTGAACCGGAGTTGGGGAGCTGTTGGCTGATCGTGTTGCCTCGTAATTCTACATCTTCTCCTATTCCTACACCACCAACAACAGACATAGAACTACAATGACGATATATCGCAGAACGAAGCCCAGCTTTCGTCCATATTCACTGATTTGAATGAAAATAATTTTTTTGGCACACTAATCGTAAGGTTGCTGAAAACACTCCGACAGGCCACGAGCGCTTTCGCCATTCTTGGGACTCATCAGACATGCGTAGTCAACGACTTTCCGTGAGCCTTATGCTCCAGTTGAAAATCGAATCGTAAGCAATTGGCCAAATACACTCATTTGCAATCTAATGTTAACGAAAGGCTCCACTGAATCCGAGCTGAATTCCTCATTTATATACTGTTGTGGAACGCTCTGGGTGCACAGTTGCCATGCAGCCCGAAGGAAGTAGGATGGCTGATATATATTAAGTTGCTCCCTAGATGGGAGCAATCGGAAAGTCATGGGTGAGTTCGAAACAAAGAGCTCGCTGTTAGGAGCTTTGCGCCTTGACCGCTGAACTGTCTAGAGTTAATTTGACCATGCCTTTTACGCAGATGTGGACACGAAAGCCAGATCTGCTTCCAGCCTGTTCAACGAGTGCTGAGGAAGATTACATCGTCATCATCGACACCATGACATCAGTGTTCAACACTGATGCTTCGCTGCCGCAAAGCCATGATTTATTTGAAAGCCTCATTGTGAAGAAAAGAATAAAGGTGGAGAGCGAAGGGAATTAGTGCTACCTTGCTACAATCATTCCGAGGTGTGTACACCTCCAAACACTCATTCAGGAAATCTGGATAGAAACTGACAACAAGAACGTCATTGACATCGATTAGCAACCATATCTTGCGGCTTCTCCAACCACGCGCAGTGATCACGCAGTCCCCATCCTGGAAGGCGAGTAGCACCGACAGCACCCAAACGTTTCGTAATCTCTTTCACACCCCACCGCCAGCTCAATGGTTGGCAACCTCTCTGCTTCCGCCACTCTGAATTGGGCATGGAAAACAGCACTCTCTTCGGCAAACGATGGTTCGGCATACGCAATACATGGCCTAATCAACGCACCTTCTGGTGCTGGACACATTCTTCAATGGAATTACCCGTTGCACAACCGAAAACTCGCTTTCTAATTGCCTCTTTACGGATTCTCCGACACCAACCCACATGAAATAAGGTCCTGAGACAACGATTGTCGAACACCTGAAGACGTCTCAGTTCCGCTACTCGAAAAGACCAAGTCCCACAGCCATACAACAAAACAGCCCGCAACGTAACCTGATTCACACGTTCCTTGAGATTCAGGGATACACCACTTTGACGCCATAGGTGCCTCAAATTAGCAAACGCGACCCGTGCCTTGCAGATTCGTGCATTGACCTAGTCTGTCACAGTACAATCAGAACTAATACAACTTCCCAGATAGGTAAAACGCTCCGCAACTTCGAGTGCCTGTCCCTGGATTGTCCACGAGCATGACCTTACACTTTGCGGGTGCAAAGTGCATACCAAAGGACGGGATGAATTAGGTCAGTTCATCCAAAAACACCTGCACCTTCTTGTCTTCAAAGACGAGAACGATATCGTCTGCATATTCCAGATCCACAGGGTTTCATCAGAGGCTATTTGAAAACCGGGGTTTTGAAAACCTTACACCGTTCGACATATTGTCTTATCGATCACGAGAGGAAGATTACGCATAAATACGTGCTGCTTGCCTGAACAAATGCAAGAAGCATCGGTCAACACACGCTTCCAGAATTTTCCCGTTGAGCATTCCTTCCTCCTGGAACTTTACGCATGTACGGCTTAACTCAAATTCTTCATTCGTTTCAGTCTACTATCGGTACACATGAGAACTCTCGCTTAGCTTACTACTCCTTCACGCCTCCAGACTGTAAGTGATTGTGGTTTTTATGTAATGAAACTCATCAAGATTCGCTGCGGCCCGCATCGGTTTTGGTCAGTTGGGAACTCAAGAGGTGAAGATACCCTTCGACTTTCAGTCATTCTATTTATGGACGCACGCGTCATACATTTGCGGAAATAAGTAAATTAGAACAGTGAATAAACTGAGCTGACCTGAGAGTGAATGCAACTTTTGACTGAAAGTGAGTAACTGACACACGAGTAATAAGTTCGTCCCAGTTGCCAGCCGTTATTGATAAACCATACAGGCCGTTTCGATGTTAATGAGCGAAATTCAAAATGTGTTCTCACATATATGGCCTAGCCATGGACCGAAAACCCTTTTTAAGAGACATTTATTCACGTAAAACAGACGAAACTGAACATGGTTCAAGTAAGTGATGCAACTAAACAATGGATCAGAGTTGCACCATTAATTGCCTTACTTGGGACTGTCCGTAAACCCCAAAGATGTTGTCCTTTAGGGAGCTAGCAGATCCATTGGATACCACGGGAATTTTCTCCCTGTGAAACGGAAAAGGAAAAAATAGAAAAGACGTAGAGGGTATGTAGTACAGCTAACAAGGCCATCTAGCTAACAGATTGCAATCAAAATGACATGCGGGAACACGACCCAATGCACAATATACCGATGTGGCTGGATTTCAGTAGTTTAATGTGCAAAAGAATCAGTTCATTTTTAGAAACACATCAAAGTGGCTGTGCATCAGCAAGAGTTCAAAGTTTGTGTGAGTTTTGCAAAACTCAGGATCGTGTAAGGGGATTGCGATTGTCTGAGCCACAGATAAGAGCCGGATTCTCGCAGATTGTGATCGAGTTATAGGCACTCGGTGAATGATGTGAAAAGCTCAACCTTTGTCTATTACTTGATATTATTGTCGTATTTTTTAACAGAGCATTCGACCTGCAAGTGAAGTCAATTTGTGCCGCAAAGCCGAAAAGCACTATACAGCTGTTACATCCTTGATGGGAATAAACAGAGGTGCGCATCTCACAAAACTCCAGGGAGAATCGTACGCGAAAACTCCCGGCTAGTAGCTGAGGACGGCCGAACAGTGTAGTTTTTAACGTGATGTAGGTTCCGTGACTGGAGGATGAGTGGCGCAATATCCTGTCCAAGCGCGAGTCAATCAGACTGCTGATCAGTCGCTCCTGGACGAATGGTTTAATCTTCAACTACTAGCCGGGAGGTAGCGAATTCGAATCCCTGAAGGTTTATGAGATACGCGCTGCTGGTGGTTCCCATCGACAGTGGAACACCCGCACAGTGCTTCTCGACTTTTCACCACAGATTAGCTTCACTTACAGAATAAATCTCTATTAGAAATTCCAAGTCTGTGCATAATACCAACAACCTTCATTGAGTGTTGGGACCTTCGTACCCAGCTTGGCACTGCCAGTCAAACTACCTGCATGTGCAACCTTTACGACTATCGACCAGACACCAACCGGTCTTCAGAAACCCGGTTACCCCACTTTGGCACACGACAAATCCAGCTTCTTAAATAAGACGCTTCTTAGCACAGCTGACCAGCGGATAACGGTGTTGTGGTTACCGCAAGTAGCCATGGTAGTGTCTCATTTACAACCCGGAATCCGACATTCTTAAGGCTAGTAACGAATCGTACCCCTGAATCTGACTTCGATAACTGTTTACGCCCTCGTATGTTAGATCCAACCGCATGAAAGGCTGCAGAAGCTGGTCAACAAGATCTCGAGATGAAACATCTTGATAGTAGTGGGCGACTGGAGAACTCGAGTTGGTGAACGAGTGGACAACAAGCGCCATATACCTGGCCAGTTTAAATTGGATGAGAGCCGTGAAAACTGTGATAAGTCCACAAACTTTGCTTTCTTTGGTAAGCTCGTTGATAGAATTAATGTTTTCGATACTCCAGAAAACAACTACTGACGTGGTATCAAAACTACAATCACATGGCCTCCCAAATAAAGTATGCTCTGGTGCTCGCACGAAGGGCGTCATCAAATGAACATTGTAGTCTTATGGAGGTGGAAGCGCAAAGGGTACGGACCCTGTACGAGCCATGTTAAAGTCTATATCGCTGATGGTTTAAAACCATTTACGAACATTCTCTACAGGCGGTAGCCGTGTCAAAGTTAGAAAGATAAAAGCACTCACGATCACTGCCTAAATCAGAATATAACCATTTGCTTTATCTTCTTGTCTGACTGAGTTAAAAGTTGAAAAATGAAGGAAGAGGTGGATCATTACTCACCCGTTTTTTGATATACGAACACAACTAATCTGAACTCCAACAGAGATTAGGCAGTAGGCAGTCAACAGATTGACAGTTCTGGCGAACTCCTTTGCCAGTTGAGCAGGATCCGTCAAATGTCGTCGACGAACGGGGAGATTGTGGAACAACTGATTGACGATTACTGTAGTTCCACGGGAACGAGCCAAAGGTCGACGGGCAAGGATATCTCCATTGGTGTCAAATTCCATACGTGTACCCACAGGTGCACCAGAAGAACAGGTATGCACTACAACTTTCCTAAAAGAAAATAATTAATCCAAAAAGATTTAAGCGACACACCTGATAAGTTTTCCAAATATCTCCAAAACAGAACCAACACTGAAGAAAGTAACCGTTAGGTGAGTAGTGTTCATTGGGTTAATGTGATCCATCTTAGAAAACAGGTATGTTTGTGGTTCCACAGGGCATACAAATACCACGATTATCCCGGCGGAATTCCACACAGGACAGTTCTGATCAGTCTATCGATGAAACTGAAAAGCCACGCTTTGATCGGGTTACCAGGCCACTGATTGTCCAAGTAGGCTAGTAAAAAACTTGGTTTCAAGCTACCCACGGATGGTGTAAGAAGCAGATTTCGTGCAAGCTCTTGAGTGAATAGCGTGACGCACCAGATTTGTCAACGCCAAATGTTACTCACAGCGGACATGCATTTAGAATCTAGGAAAACTCCTACTTATTGAGAGGAAGACTGATCCGAATTCGCGATCATAAATTCTTGGACAGTCTACAATTCACTCACTCTGCAGTTCACCACTCACTTGTTAGTTAGAGTATTCTGATTGGACCAATGATCAAATTACAGAGAAGAACCCACACAAATGACCCTCTCACATTGAAAAGATTAAGGGATAAAGTAGAAGTAGGAATGGAGGTGAATGGAGGTTGGATATTTGAGCAGCACCTTAAGCACAAACCAAGCGATCGACCAGTTGAACTCGCGAACGTCGAAGATCAGCATCGCATTCCTGAACAACCATCATTTGTGAGGGAACTGCAAACTCGAATCGTAATAGTGGCAGCGAATGATGGACGGTATGGCGACATTATACCCGATTTCTCGACCGATTCGATGTGCAACGCCTCAGGAATATTGGGCACATCCACCGTTTCGAGCGGATCCCAAATACTCGAGTTCTTCGGAAAACAAAAATATATAGTATTGGAAACATCCTGATTCCCAACGAGTGTTATATGGGCGACTGAAGACCGGTTGCAGGTGGTTGCGGGATTGGTGGAATTTGCAGTCACATCATTCTCGTTTGAACAGACCTCCTCCTGTCCGGGCTCAGTTGTTCTGATGAGTCCACACCAAACGGGGGGAGCACACTTATCAGAATAATTGCGTAGAGAGGACTGTTCAAAAGAGTGATGCGAATGTGGATTCAATAGTCTGTGAAGCGGAGGACGACGGAAATTTTTTTCAAAAAGGATGTCTCGACACGCTATCTATTGGTAAGCGGCTGGCAGTGAACATGCCGACACGGCTAAACTTATAGAGCTACGTAACTTAAGGTGCACGGCCAAATCGGATTTTGAAAACGCCAGTGTTCCTCTACTGTATCGATCGCAAATTTCCGACAGGTAGTTGAGGTTTGCAATAATCCCGGACGGTGAAAGGATGCGCTTGACGCATCCGTACCATTAAGACCGAACTGTTTCGACTCAGGCAGCAGCCCAGTAGAGGGGAATGATTGTGCTGTGTTGTGTACAGGAATTATTACACTATACTGTATTATACCATATATACATATATATATATATATATATATATATATAATACTATTATACTGAAACGTAAAGGAGTTGACGCATGGCACTAGCACCGTTTGGTGCGGTGCCTTAGTGCTCATTACAAACCCACTATACGAAAGCAAACTGGTGGCTCTCAACGGGCTTCTCGAAGTTTGCCCACCGATAGCACCAGTGATCTTGAGACGTATAGAAGACCAGCCAACCACACGGTGTTGATGAGTCTTCACAAACAGAAAAATGGATCGGCAAGGGAGAGAACACTTAATAGGTTTATTATTCTTACAAAACACAAATAGTTCGTTTCTGCTTTGTTCCACAGATGGAGTGAAGTATTTCGAGCAACCTGGTATTGACGTTCGGATCATTAATGGCCGACATCCGAACCGGATTTGTCGGCCAACAGTGGTCAAACCATTGGACGGCTGCCCATAGTAGGAGAGCTACAGACAGTTTGTGCTAAGCCGAATGTCGTGTTGCACGCAATTGTTCAGCGTGTTCGAAGTAGGCCAGGGAGATTAAGATCGACGGGCGTGCTTACAGAGGCTTCTCACTAGCCTAAAGACGATGACACAACAATAGACACCAGTACCAGCTACCTTATCGACGTACCTGCGTAACCCGTCAAATCCCTTAAGCTTTAGCTACCACACCTCCCCCAATATAGCGTCATACAGCTGTTACCAGGAGCCGCCCAGTAACACATCGCCAGGGTGGTAATGGACAACCTGCGGTATTCCATCAAGCATACGGTTGATGAAGTTGTTATCCCTAGGAGGTTAAGGCGAGAAACTACTGACCGGAAGGTCCATGGTTCGAACTCAGGACTGTATTTTCGATTGCTTCCGTCTAGGCTTCGGCAGCCTAGCAGCAGCTTAATCACCATGCCTCCTTTGAGCTTCACGGAAACTATGCACCGAAAGAGTGTCACACGGTGTTGGTATTTGTGTTCTTTCGTTTATCGTAACTAGATCTGGGCGATGATCCTGATGGTCGATTATGAATCCTAGTTATCGTACCCCGAAATCGAACCAAACTCCTTGCCTTTTGCTTCTCCTCCCCTACTATTACCTTCTGAAACTCCCCACCCCCACTCCATTGTATTCTCGAGCCCTCCCGCCTAAACCATTTTCTGCGTAATAGAAAAGGTAAGCGGATGTTTATTGTAGTGGGATTATTAACATTTAAAAGATAGTCCCTTGAAGGGTTCTGTCGCTCCATACTGATGTTGCTGTCTGTGATGACAACGACGAGGAAGAGTTAAATGCCTGGTTCGTAATGAGGACAGAAGCACACCACAATGAAGCAAGTTGAAAATGTATTCTGCAATAAAACTTACGCGAGTTGGCATAAAGAAGACAGCGCCTCGCCTCGGAAACCGAAAGTTTGAACTGATTGTAGGTCATCAAATTCACGCAGTTTGGAAGTAGAGTGCTTTCCAGCTAAAAAAAAACAAAGCATAAGTAGGGTCCAAAACCAACACACTTATTGCTTCAAAATCGCGCTCGATGATTCCAGTACCGTTGTCAATCACTTCAATAGATTCGCTTCCAAACTCTTTTAACCGAACATCTACACAGAACACGATTGCAGTGTTAAGGTAACATGTTGACACTTGCTTACCAATCTTTGTCGCCCCAGCATCAATGCTATTTTCCACCAGCTCTTTCACGGCCGAAGCAAGAGTTACAACAACCTGTCCAGAGCAGATACGATGAATAACATTATCTTCCAAAGCGTGAATACGGGACCTCGATAGTTGGCTAGCCATCGTGCAACTGAAAAAAGAGCTTAAAATATTAGCAATGAGGAAAATCAGTGACGGAGGTTCCTCATCGAACCAGAGTAACACATGTGTCGAAAGCTTGCGTTCTAACCAACGGCATTAGCCTGTCACCAGCATTGTCAACAGCAACATTCGTTTAACACCAGTGCCCAATTCGAGCCCAATAGGAGCAGCAACACTGTGACCATTGTAACGGTCCAGACTAATGACGATATATATATATATATATATATATATATATACCTGTCTCTCGGAGCACGAACTACCCACGGAACCTGTGTATTTCTGGAAACAGGAGACCAGTGAGGATGAGCCGAGTCACTAGTTTCATATAGCTAAATGCCTCTTGATTCAAATCGCTAGATTTTGACAAAAAGCAATCGCCTGTGTGGGTTTTGACGACTAATCTCAGGGCGCGGTTATGTGATTGCTAAATAATGGGCAATTAAAAATCGATGCTAAAATGGTCATTATTTCTGTTATACCTGACTGCTGTCCCCAGTCCAGAGCCTAGTGACGGAAAAGTCACCGACAAGGAACACAACAGCTTTATTACAAACAAGCGAGTGAGTGCAAAAAGTGCAACGGCCTCGCGCTATGTATTCAGGGGGCACTGTCTGACTTTGGTCCAAGGCTGCCTCGCACTGTCTGACCTCGATCCAAGGTTGTCTGATCGGCGTTTGGTGGAGTTTTGAGGGTCTCAGTAGGTTTCGGGTTTTCTGGGACAATCTTCAGGAATCTGACCTTCCTGACAATTTCGTAATGCTTATCCATCTAGTGAGCACGGAACTCTTCCCCAGTCTCCGCATCGGTCTCCCACTGATCGTCACTAGCAATCATACTTTTGCAAGTTGTGCCTGCGAAACCCCGAATCCCAATACTACCAGAACCTCCCCCTTTAGGGCTAATGTTACGGGCGCATTCTTTGCCATGACAAAGGTGGCTCATGGTTCACATGACAAGCTTTGTTACTTGAAAGCTATCCAGTAGCAAGATGACTGGCTTCAATCTCGCGGTTGTGTGCGCTATTTACCTGCATAGCCGATGTGTTACAATATGTAAAGTAAGCACAAACATATTATACGCTAACATATTCGATACGTTGGGACTACCAGATGTACCTACCCCGCTATGGTGACTGCAAAGACAGAACCGTCCTGATAACCAATCCGAGGGTCTAATTACTAGTATGTATTGTAGAATGTTGTGGTGCTATCTGCCTGTAACGAAAATCGAGAAAACAGACGACTATATCTCGAATATCGTTTCAACTGAAACATGAGACGGTCATTTTGCAGAAAAATTCCGTTGAAGAATACCACAGGTGAGCGATTCTGCGATCCAGTGTAATTTGCAACTCAATTTCAATTCAATTCAACTTATCAGCTATAAACCGTGTACCATAGGCACACTGGTTCCAGCTGCTACAGTTTCGATCACCGGAAAACAGGAATGTGGCACGTACAACCAAGTCTTGGAGGCGAAGGAATGTTCAGTTTGTTCGGAAATTGGGTAGCTACGCATTAAATGCGATAGCTTTGATGCATGAGCGCCACTGACTGCGCGATTGAGCCACTTCTGCCAATGTCACTAACCACTGGTGATTTGAGTTCCGGGGTCCCCATCGAGGGAGGCGGCAGTTGCCCACCCGACTAAGTTAACTGGTTAGTATTTTCGTACTTCGTTGCCAGGTAATACAGTGTCCACCTCGCGGTCGCTTCCACTCAGCACAGGGCTGGGCGAAAAGAGCTCTGCGAGGCAGACGGTCTTCTGGTATGCGGAGTACATGTCCCCACCAGCGCAGCCTATGAAGTGTAAGTAATTCATCTATCGCGGGAGAGTTCCTTCTTCCTAAGACCATCTGGCGTACCCCAGCATTACTAATCCGATGTTCCCACCAGACCCGACCAATGCTTCGGAGACACCGATGATCAAACACTGACATCTTCCGTATGTCCTCTGCGCGTAGGGGCCACGTCTCTGATCCATAAAGCAGTATAGAACGCACCACCGCAGTGTAAACTCTTCCCTTGACAGACAAACCCACGTCACGCCGGCGCCATAGGTGTCGGAGGTTGGCGAAAGCTGCCCTGGCCTTTCCGATTCGAGAATTAATCTCATCTCCAGCCAGTCCACTGGAACTTATACAGCTGCCCAGGTAAACAAATTTATCTACCACATCGATTGGCCCACCTGCAACCGTGAGGTGTGGGTTTGATTCCACTCAGTCCTGTAGCAGCACTTTACACTTTGCAACTAAGTGTATTTCGTGAGCTAATTCCTCGTCTAGCCATTGTAGTTAGTCAGTAGTTTGCAGAATAACCTACTCTATACTTTTCAGTGAATTTTGAAGATGCAGAGACCATTAGGAAAAACGAACACACTTTAACCTTGAGGCTACTGCGCACATCGTTTAGTTATTTAGCCAACCATGAAGAACTCCCTTGACAAGAAGTGTGTACTGATATGCCTTCTTCGGTTAACTACTCGATGCAACTTTTCGCCCATCACATTACCGAACAGCACCGTGACCCTAGTGCTCGGCGTGGGTCTACGGACAATGAAGGTGAGGTTCCTCAAGGTCCGTGTTGCAAATACCGTACTTTACTCACTATTCGCAACAGCACTGCCTCTCCATGGAATCCAGTATGTCCATATTCATGGAAGCAGCGATGCTGCCTTCCGCCGACGAAGGACAGGTTAGAAAAGGTCAACCATATAGCTGCACACTCCGATCGCCCAATGGTTGACCGTGACCGCCAGCACATTATTCTATGCGGTCGAAATACTTTTAAAACCAAAGAGTTTGTTGCTGCTCAAAAGGCATCTGTTGTGCGGAGCTACATTAGGAGTCAGACGGTTATGCCTCACTTACTGCGTCCTCGGACCAGGTCAGTCCCTTGTAGCCGAGCAGGTCAGACTATTGGGTTATCAGCTCTGGATGGGGTCCCCGAACAAACTCCTACTGCCTTTGGGTCAGGCTCATGAGTTAAGGACTCAAGGTTGGAAAAAAACGTTCGGCTGTAGCACCCTTTCGGTGCCTAACTGCCATGCCACCAGGATGAAGCACGAGGGCTGGGATACTGTCAGGTTACCCAAGCCTAGACAAGGGAAGTCGAGAAGCAGACGCCATGTTCGAACCACGGACCTTCCGGTCAGTAAATTCTAAATTTTATTGTTAATTATTTGAATGATGTGCCTTATGCACCCCGCTGCCTATTATAAATTAACAAAATAACGCCTAGCTAAATTCACGAGATTTTCTTCTGCACAGGGGCTTCCAACACCCGTACTGTATGCCAAATTGGCAAACAGGCGATGCTTGCCGAGACCCCACAGTCCCTAAAAATTGGTGTGGTGTGTCTCTAAAACAGGCATAAGAGAATCCAAGAGTGGTCATGCATCTCAAAACGCCAAGGACGAGCTCGGCTCTTTCACATTTTATTCGTAGTGTCCGGTGTCGCATAAGCGATGACTAATGGAATAACAATATAATAATAATCGTCCAGGTGTAACACCCTTTCGGTGCCTAGCTACCATGCCACCCGAAGGAAGCACGAGGGCTTGGATGCTGTCAGGTTGCCCAGGCCTACGCAGGAGAGGTCGAGATGCAGAGGTCGGATTCGAACCACGGACCTTCCGATCAGCATACTCGCGCTCTAACCACTGAGCCATCTCGTCCCACTCGTGGATTACATGGCGCGGGGGTTTCACTCAGCTCCAGAGCTGAATACACTTTAATGGATTGGATTCGTGAATAATAGCCTTTGCGCCTTTAGATTATATAGCTCAATCAAACTCACAGCTCTATCTTTTAAGACCAAAACAAGACCGATCAAGATCTTTCGGTTCAACTGTGACGTACTCTTCACCCCATCTCCACAAGCCGGATGAGTATATCTTTGCTTCGGATTAAAGAGTGACAATTCCGTAACCCAAACATTTTTCAACGTCCTCGAACATCAATTCAACTTGTGACAATAGTTTCCTCTGGTCACCTGGTGACTCGTGAAAAGTGTCCGAATAGGCTTTCTTTAGATATGATCGTACTTATGGATCTACTGAGCCGCGAATGCCAAACACTTAGGATCTTTTCGTGATCAAAGATAGACAACCGTCCGATATCCTCCGCCAATGAGAACAAAGGGAGAAGACCTTATCGTGATGTGCCGTCACGAAGATATTTAACGGTTCATGCAGCTCTATAAATCACTGAGTTATACTGCGGAATGTACATGTTACGTTCACAGAGCAGTTCAGTTCAACTTTTCAGCTAAAAACTGTGTACAGAAATGCAGTAGCTCCACTCCTACAGCTTCCTTCACCTAAGAAAAGGAGAGTAATGGAATAAGAGCAGGTACTGGAGCCGACCGCCACATCTGTGCATTGAAGCCAAACGGTTCTTTTCGTCCAATACGGCAGGTAGTGAGAGACATGCAGCAAAGGCGATAGATTTGACGCGAGACTCGCTAGCAAAATCATATGTTTCAGGATCACTAACCACTGGTTCCCCTCGTACCTCCGTCGCCATTCGGGGAGACAGCAGTTGCCAACGCGACTCAATCAACAGGTAAGTGCTCTCATGCTTCGTTGCTAAGTTATGAACTGACCGCCTTGAGTCGTCCGCGTCCGATACAAGGCTAAACGAAGAATGCCGTTCAAGTTAGACGATCCAGTGGCATACGGAGTACACGGGCTAACCACCATAACCGGTGTGGCCAACTATCCTATCAAGGGAGAACGAACTTTCCCAAACACCACCTGACGTACCTGGAGCACTAATCTGATGTTCCCACCAGACCCTCGCAATGCTTCGGAGCCATTGACAGTCAATCACAAAGAGTCTCTGGAGATCTTCCGCACGCAGCGGTCACGTCTGTGATCCATAAAGTAGGACAGGTAGGACCGCAGCATTGTACACTCTACCCACGGCACTCAGGCCGATGTCACTTCAGCGCCACAAATGTTGGAGTTCGTCAAACACCATCCTGGACTTTCCAATTCGGAAAGCGATTTTGTCTTATGTCAGTCCACCGGGACTTATGTGGCTACCCAGATAGACGAACTTATCAGACTTAACAAGAAACCACTTACTGGAGTCTCTTCTGAACAATGGATGTGTCATACAGGTATACATCATCATCATCATCATCATCGACAGCATGACATCAGTGTTCAACACCGATGCTTCACTGCCGTACAACCATGATTTATTTGAAAGCCTTATTGTGAAGGAAAGAATAAAGGTGGATGGGGAAGGGACTTAGTGCTAGCTTACTACAATCAATCCGAGGTGCCTACGCCTCCAGTCAATCATTCAGGCAATCTGGATAGAAACTGACAACAAGATCGCCACTGACATCGGTTGGCAGCCATATCTTGCAGCGTCTCCAACCAGGCACAGTGAGGATCACGCGGTCCCCAACCTGGAAGGCGAGTAGCACCGACAGCACCCAAGCGTTTCGTAAT
>SJOL01007009.1:228680-292441 GCA_004794785.1 Opisthorchis felineus
CAATCCGTTGAATCTGTTCCAGAACTTCAAAGCTCTGGCCATCCTATTGTACTGTCTGCTTGTTCTGCCCATAAACCCACTAGTTCTCTCAACGGCACTACCAAGAGATAAGCATACCGTTAAAGATAGAACCTTGCCGTGTACCCGGTATAGCGCGTGGTAACCTTCATGAAGAAAGACAACTTACCACTTGTGACGAATTCCTTGGACGCCTGCCACAACGATAGAAAATTTTCCCTATACACCTCACGAATAGCTGGTCCATTTTGAGTTGGCGTGAACATAGAGGGCGCAGTTATTGTTCATGTAGTTTTGAGATTATTTCCAAATCCAATAGCGAAGGAAACGTGAAGAAACCGGCTTTTCTACAAAATTTCCCACCGTCTTCACGAGTACACCATCCGAAGCCATTGGCAGCCATTAAAATATGAATCCCGCGCCTTCAGTGGGCCTTGAGTAGGTTTAAACAACTTCCAACAAAGCAGCAGCCGCGTGGGGAGATCTTGATGGCCCGAATAATTATCATCAAATGCTAAAACTTTAACATAAAGTTTCCCTTTTTCGAACCACGGTTTCAGAGAAACTTTGAGTGTGCATCCAGGACGCGGCCGCTGAGACATGGCAGCCGATAAACATATGAATTCCGCGCTCATAGCGGCCTTGAGTAGGTTTAAACAAACTTTAACAAAACCCCGATTATCTGGAGGAGATTTTGAGTAAGTACTGTCAAATGCTTAAAATCTGAGTTAAAGTTTGATTTGTTCAAACTGCTTTCAAAGAAATTTGGGGTGTTCTTCTAGGGATCGGCATCGGTTCTCAGTTTGCTCCGAAAGATTGCGGATATGTTTCAGGGACATGAGTTCCTGGGTATATGTTGCAATTTTTCAACTATTTTGGTCTGGAACACTGCCTGAATTATTGCTTCTTGCTTCGGGATTCCGAATCATGATTTGTGCATCCGTTTTGCAGAGTGGTGCTCCCGTTCAGCCTTCTAGAATAAACCCTAATTTTTGGACTGCCGTCAATGCTTCTTTAACCCACGTTATCCCCGGTTTGTCTAGTGTTTATAGGAGTCAGCCAGGTGCACTGCCTCAGGCGTCATTTTCACGGTGCACGCTCTCCACGCCGCTCATCTCGCATCCTCATGCACATTTTAATATGGCGCCATTTATTGCTGTTGTACCACAGGGTGCTGCCTTGAGTACCCCTCGTCTGGCCTAAGTGGATGGTAAGATGCTTTACCCCCATTTGCCTCAACACAGCTGAACTCCGTCAACGGCGGTTCACACTCTCAAAGGAAGCACGGAAGTATAAATCCTTCCAACGCCAGACTGACGGTCGGTTGCTTTTCCGATGCATCGTTTTGTAATCAAATTCTGGTTAATTGCAGCATTCTTCAGCCATATATAATCATCTGGATTTCCTTTAGCTGGGTCTCTCCATTTCTCCTGGTTGGATTGCTTCCATTGCGCACTAAATGCATGAGGGTTCTTGAACCTATGTATTTGTAGCGAGGTACCTGCCGTTTTGGCCGGTAAACCTCTAAATTTCGTCTTGACATACGCTTACTCTCCGCACATCCATGTTTTCCCCGTGCACGTTTTCTCACGCTGTTGATCACACGGCTCAACTCTTATTCAGTAGTTTGGTCTCAATACACGACCTCGCTCGCTTTGCCCTAGTCTTCAAATTTGACGTAGGGGCTGCATTACAGAAACCTTCGAATCCGCACTAAGCNTTCTGGAAAGAAAAATGTATAATCAATTACGTCTTGTAAACAACTCCGGCAAAAGCATTGAGACGTCATAACTTTATAGAATTACAGGGTTTAGTTCACCATGTGCTTAATTGTTCTTATCGCCGACAATGAAGGTGCGGTGCCTACACTGATGTTGTGATGTCCAGTTTCAGTGATGAAATATTGAACACAAGCTAGTTGAAGCTAAATAGCGGTCTTACTTTGTGGTTGGGACTTGGACCAGATTGAACTTCAACATACTTGCAGATCGCATCATGTATTGTATCTGACTGCTATTTCACTGGTCTTAATTTTCCGCAGGTAAACACATACCAAACGATGTGATGAAAACAGCGTCTGATGATGTTGGTCTGAGCAGTATCCATTCGCCTTCCTGGTACGGTTGAACCTTGCGGAATGTACTCCCGATCAGTTTAGCCTTCAGGGTCTTCGCGGAACGCAGGCCCGACTACCACGTCAAGGGAACAGCAGAGTCGGGGTTGGCCCGGAAAAAGACCTAGGAGGCATTTAATCAGTGGGAAATTAGACGAAATCGTCCTCATCTCTGGTTTCGAAAGCAAGGACTAGAAAATCCAAGCTGGTAATTGGGCTTCAGCTTACCGGTTTCATTTAAGCAGTCTTACGGGACATGCTCGGTGGAGCTTCCATGAACCAGTCGCGTGCCCTCTTAGCTGATCGCTTGATGGACGGAAGAGTGCGCATGCGTGAAGGACCGACGGCTAACGAAACTGATTTCCGTGCAACGCGTGCACTCACCTGGTGGATGCGCCTGCAGATCTTCTGCGCACAGTGGACAAGGCCCACTATCACACCAATGGCAATAACCATTGTTCCCATTGATCAGCAGGCTACATATACCACAGGGGACATCGTTCGCTGGCGTGTAGAAATCTTCCACCAAATATAGTTATCTGGATTTGCTTTAGCTGGGTCTCTCCATTTCTCCTGGTTGGATTGCTTCCATTGCGCACTAAATGCATGAGGGTTCTTGAACCTATGTATTTGTAGCGAGGTACCTGCCGTTTTGGCCGGTAAACCTCTAAATTTCGTCTTGACATACGCTTACTCTCCGCACATCCATGTTTTCCCCGTGCACGTTTTCTCACGCTGTTGATCACACGGCTCAACTCTTATTCAGTAGTTTGGTCTCAATACACGACCTCGCTCGCTTTGCCCTAGTCTTCAAATTTGACGTAGGGGCTGCATTACAGAAACCTTCGAATCCGCACTAAGCTTTCAGAACCTCTGAAACCATCCATTTCCTTTTTTGCCTCGCCTGACGCTTCGGAGCTTCCCCAAAACTCAGCGAGTATACAAATTGGATGACTGCATGGTCATTATTTCCCAAAGGCGAGCGTACTGTGCACCTCCGCACATCGTTCTCAAAACATATCAAGCGTAGCTGGCGTGTTGTTGCCTTCAACTCGGGGTCGGCTACCAAGGTTTCGAGATTTCTGCTGCTCTGCGGGGGGAGCGAATGCTTGTTCTTTTGTCCCGTGGTTGCACTTCGCCATACATACTCCGGTTTACCCGTGGGGCATTGAAACCGTTTACCATTGTGCGGCTGGATCTGGCCTGAATCGGCCCGAGGAACAGCATGAGCCGTAAATTATGTTTTACATTTGTCACCAAGCTTCTACACGTGCCTGCGGTACGCAACCTGAATGCTTGCAACAAATTTACCACAGCCTGGAGGATGGGTAAATCCATTGCCGGCAGGTGCGTTTATTGATGGACGGTACCCCGTCGAACCTGTGTGGAAACGAAGGGAGTCTTCAACCCACTGGCAAATAAAAATCTTAATCGAATGCAATCATATTCCGCAATATCATGCGAAAGAACGGTTGACAAATAGAAAATTTGACGACGTTTGTGGCTGTTGGCGAGACTGGGCAAAGGTCGTCGTCAGTCGTGGTCAGACGTTGAGTTTAGCTACCCGGGTGTTTTGGTCAACGCGATAATGCGCGGCTTTCTTCCCCCAACCCGTTTGCTTATTGGGCCTCGGCATTGGTACACAAAGCCATTCTCCATTAGCGCAAATTACCAGGAACATCGAATTCAGCAGCCCATGAACGTGGTCCAATACGGTTTTCTGCAATGTCTGTGGCTACTGTAGTCCGCTTAGGTGGCTTCGATTACTACTTACAGGCCCAGGTAGTCCGCCTAACCGGCTTGCTCCTCTACTTTCTGATAGGCGGTCAGCTCAGATGTTAGGACGTCACCGCAGGGCCAAATAACGTCCGGTTTCTTGCACGCCTAACTTCCGGGGATGTGTACGCCACAACAACAGAGCGATCCATATGAATTTGTGATAGGAGATGCATATTTCCGTGTGATTAGAAGTCGTTGATTGATCACCACATTCAGGCACGTGTGTGCGGCTGATCAAAGCATTCTCCGCCCCTCGGTAGGCCAAGGTCATATGCAGGGTCATCAACAATTCTTCGCTGTTAACTTGCAGTGGTACTTTTTTCTTTTCAACTAACAGCCACATCGTAATTTTTCTTCAATGAAATTTTTGCTTTATTTGTTAGTAGGTGTTGCCTCTTACGTAATTTCGTTGGCAAATTCAACAATTTTGCTTCGGTGTTTTCTGTGTTCCCTCCAAAATCGCTTTGGTTGCTAGGGTTTGTATTCTGTGTGAATTTATAAAGACACTTCGGTGGACATTTTCAGTTTTAACGGCTTTTCTTGAAACATATAGCCCATACCTCAAGCGCATCCTGTTTACTTCATGGTGTCACGCGCATCTCCTTTGTCTTGCTCCCTGTTGTGTTACTTTTCTATAATCTGTTTAAAACAGGCGTGTGTTTATCGTCCTCCTCTCTAAGGAATTACGATTTTGGCACCTGGCTCTTGTTTTCTGGAAATCTTCTCCAACCTTTCACGGATGATATGAACAACGCCTGAAGTTCAGTCTGGCCTACGTAACAAGTTTCGTGTTCGATTAAGGCAGATCAGAGTAAAATTATTGCTCGCATATCCCTCTCAATTATTACGTCGAAGTATTCGGTTGTTTTCGTCAGTAGATAGCTTAACACAGTTTCCAAGTGGTTTGGGTCGAAATGACGGCTTGTGACCCCATAATTAGACTCTTCCCTGCTACCACTTTTTGGGGATTTTCTGCTTCGATTGATAGCGAAGCATGATGTTAATGTACAGGCTGCCAGCAATATGCTGTGCATCTTGAATCTACAACACTCCGTCTTGTCAAGGGACTACAGCATGCTAATGGGGAACCCAAGACTTACCTCGTCACTTGTCCTAGGCAGTATGTTCCCTTACGAATAGTGTAAGAATCGAGCCCTTGTATTTAGCCGCAGGTTTTGTCGTTTGTTGCGTCGGTGTTTCTATATTTGAAGAATAACGGCACGTCTGTGTGCAAATCAAACAGTTTGCAGACCTAGCCTATTTAGTGCCGCATTCGTAATCCCTTTTTCCCGAAGTCACAAGGGCTCGACGAGACCTCTGATCTTGGAAGCATATCTTTTGGATACAGTAGATGGAGTGCATTCTCTTCGGCAATCCGTATTTACCCACTTCGAGAATTTACGTCACGATAATGCCAGGCTTTGCTTATTCATTCGTGACAAAATTACTTGTGCGATCATTTATCAATATATGTATTATACTGGTCATCGGAGCTGCGATATGTGTCCGAATTTGTCCTTAATTGAACCAGAAATCTGTCTGCGCCTCGGTGACACCCATCCTACCGATCGATCGGCAGTCGGGATTGCATCTTACCCGTAGTTAGTGCTGGATATAATAATTTAATTCTTCATTGTTTATATTGGCGTTGTTCGGTTGGAAGTTCTTGCAGAAAATTTTGTACTTGAACAAATAGAATCCATCTTCCGGGTTTTACGGTGGTTGAAACAACTTTTGAATTTTTGCCACGGTCATATTGTGTCTTAGATGAACCAATGCACGTTAGCGGAGGGTGTTTGAGCGCAGGAATTCTCCATTATTCATTAATCAGATATCTTTGAAAGATGTTCTGGACAAACGACATCCAAATAATTCACTAAATCTGCTGTCCACCATCTGCCTTTTATTTCATCCTGCACGGAATCTCACATTTGTCTCTGCCGTGCATTTGTTCCAGATTTTCTTATTTGATTATGATCATCACTGGAATCATCCTCTGGAATTTTGTGTTCTGCCTTCGTGAATAATGATGTCCATCCGGTCCCTTAGATTCACCTTCAACTTTCCGATCCGAATGCAATAGGCACCAAGGCGTGAGCCTACACACATGGCACCTAAAGTAGTAAGGGATGCTCTGAATCTCCAAACGGCCACTTTATTTTAAACAGCCGTCCTTTGGATTATCAGCTTGCTATTTTACTGGAGTTATAGAGCACTCTCCACAAGAAGCCTGTTTAGCGTTGCGCATTTAGCAACATGTGCAAAGCTTGAAGCTGCTGCGCCCACACTACACTTTCGTTGCTGAAACTGAAGAGGTGGACCATAGGCGCGGCGTCAGAATCGCTAAGATGAGTCTGGTTTTCTTTGCAAAACAGGTTATGTCTAAATATGTACACCGCGATCTTATGCGGTCAATCCGTGACGGCCTAAAAGATGGGCCAGCTAGTAACGTGCTCATCATAGCAAAAGCATTTAATATGACTGATGCGAACCGTAAGTTACGTCGAAGGACACCACTATGTAATTTTCAGCTTCCATATTTCCTAGTCTCTCAACAAGTCAACCCGCATTTTTGATTCATTATTGATATACACTTAGGTGATATTTTACCTGGCTTGATAGCTCTTCCGAAATAATGAATGATAGGGAGTAATGGTGCCGCATCCCGGTGGGCGCACCTGCAAAATCTGAACCACATGGAAATCGAGCAACCAGACAATAAACAATGGATCAATCGGATCAAAGAAGAAACTACCAGTGGTAGATCATCCAACCAACCAACTCAAACAGAGTCCGGGATAAGGAACCGCACGCACTGACCCACGCTTTTGCATCACCAGCTTCATACTTCTTTACAACCCTGTTTAAGCTATCAAGCCAACTAATAATGGAGTGAACAACCGCACTGTTAACTCAGATTCTGCTCAGTTTCGACTTGGCGGTGGTATACATTCTAGCTGCACATTAACTCAAGACTCGTCGCTGAGACGGGATCTATTAAGGTTTCTTGAGGCACTCAACTACACTGTTATATAAATGAGTTATTACGATGCTCCACTGCTTTCGGGATCATTTCTTCTTCCACTTGTAAGAATCGGCTTTGTTCTCACTCCTATCACTTGGGGGTGTGGCAGACCAGGATGAACGAGGATTTCGAATATCCTGTCGTGCGATTAAAACAGTGTAGCAGTGCAATTGACTTGGGTGATCTCAAAATGCGCCATACATTATGTCGTGTTGACACAGTCAGACCACCTGAAGTGGACAAAGCGGTATCATGACTCAGCAACAAGTGCGTACAGGTGGACGTGTTGGACAATATGGATCCAAACTCATCATCCAAACGATTGGTAGCTCTTGGTGTGTTGAACATGACGCCGGGTGGTCAACTGTTCCTATGGCCCTGGAAGGATGGAAACTTTCGCCTCAGCCGGCAAGCGTTTCCGACAGCATGAGTCAAACAGTATCCGCAGTGGTCCCGCGGTAAACCTTTAGCTAGATCTTTTCAATAAATTTGGACGGTAAAAGAAAATGGGACAGAAAATACATTCAATTCTAAGCTCCTTCAAGACTCCTTAGATGAGATCTGTCAATTCAAAATGTGACTGATATTCATCGGTCAAAGCGGATAAGAAGCAGCCCTACCGACGTAATTCGGTGAAGTGTTATTTGCTTTCACTGAGCAGTAGCAGACCTTTGTGTTTTAGTTTATATAATAAGACAGAATATGAGGAATGCTGTGATGACGATGTTTCCACCATATATCGCTCCACTCTCATCCTACGATTAAGATTTCTTAGGAATATCAGATCCATAATAAGGACAAAAATTGAAGGTAAAGTTTTGACCAACTAACTGAAATCGCTCTTGTCCCATCCTGTCGCCAGGATTTCCAGCAAAGGGGTGCTGAAACTTTTGTTTTTTGCCAGCTTGAAAAGGCAGTCGGTGGCACTGGATGTCTCCGGTTCACTGATGGATTTATGGGAATAAACTAAGCGGCGGTAAAACACGCCTCGGTAGATTGCAGCACATGGACCTGTCTTTACTCGATGTAGGGAACATGCGATGCCTTTTCGGTAATTTTGCGAGGCTGAATTGTGACTGGTTCTCTGATGCATAGGTTTGTGCGTCTTAAACTAAACTAACGTGGGAATATCGGAAAGTCTCCGACCGATTGAAGAGACGTTTAATTAAGTACAGCGGAGGCCATCTCGTTTTCATCCTTCGTCAGTGTCAGGTATTCATGTCTGGTAATTTCCTACCTAGGGTCTTGTCTGGCGACTCAGACACATAGTAGTCTTGATCCGAACTAATTGGTCTGCTCTCTTTGGGACTTCCATACAACACCCTGAAGTTGAATGCCTCTTTATGAATGTGACAAATATGACAAGTCGATTTTGCTGCTGTGGTGACTCCAACACCTCCTCACTTCACATTCCATACCTTCCGGTGCTAGAGCAAATTGTTTGAGTGTTTGCTTTTCTATAGTGGTGCATACAATGCACTCACATGACGGCAGGGAAGTCTATGGGACCATGATTATATAATCACATCAATCGCACTGTATCGTTTCATTGCGGTTGAATAGTACTCGAGCTCAGGTCATATATTTTGAACGATTACTGGGCAGCTATTCGGGAGAGAACGAAACAAAAAACGAAGCACTTACAGAGTCAAGTCATGACACGTGCAATGTAAAGGTAAAAAACGGACCACCTAAATACTGGATCGATAGTTCACCGATCTATCCACAAGCTGTGGTTTGCTCATGGCCGTTACGTAGCCAGTCCAAGGAGGAAGATTAAGATGCGGTGATGCTGTCTTTAAGTTTGGTCAAATCTATCTGATATCGTCTACACCCTAACTATGAGTTTAAAAACATCAAGATGCTGCCTCAAGGGTGCTGATGCTCTGGGCTGAATAACTTCAGGTGACGTGAGGCAATCTGGTGCAGCACATTCAGTTGAAGGGAACCGTCGTAAACGAGCGTTTCAGCTGGATTCAGTTGAGTCTTCTGTCAAAACCAAATTTGTATGCAAATGAGAGTATTTGTCGAAGTATGCCGTGTGGTCCGACTCAGCCGGTCTGTGTATGCCGCATCCCCAAGACCATCGGATACACCGTGCACTCCTGATCGCCTGACTCTATTGTACCGGTGCGTTGTTGTGCCCAAGGAACCGGAGGACTGAGCTTGTGATTTGCACCTGCCTGTCATGCATCCACAGAGCACAGGAGAGTGCGACAACGATAGCTTCTGATGTAATGATTCGTGCGTTAAACGCAGATGCGTGGGTGTACACATTAGTGTCAAAATGCGAAGAAGTCATGTAATGCCGAATCATGAGAAATTATTAGCAACGTAGATAACGTGGTACAGTCAGACTAGGTTGACAATTTGATGTGTCTAAATGAGCAATTCTGTCACCGCCGCTGAGTATAGCATATGTAATATAGTATAGTATATATAGTGTACATTATATAGTGTAGTGTAATATAGTATAGTATGGCACACTATAGTACAGTATAGTTCGTGTAAATTGTGACAGAATTTGGCGTGACCTTGAGATATATCGGAGGTTCAAAAATCATAACAGCCTTCTGTACACACGTTTACTCAAACGATCCTGCTTACACACGGAAGTTTTCAAACGATCCATGGACATCGCCATTTATTCTATTCTCGGCCTAAACTCGAGCGCTGCTAAAATGTTACCAAGGGAGATTGGAGAGGCGAAAAATCTTCTCCTCGCCGTTTAGTCTACCAGACAGAAAATAACTTGAACCAGCCTCAAAGTTCAGAGACTGGTTAGGTTTCCGGTGTTCTCAAAACCCATCAAAGATGTGTTTGTGACAACACACACCGAACGGCTTGACAACCCGGCATTTCGACCATCCTTCAACACATTCGCAAGTATGGTTGTTACCAGTCCACTCGGAAATGTTTCGGATGTCAGTGTTTGAGTTCATTTATTCCTCACACTCTTTTTGTTTTATAGTTACTATCGTCATATAGTATACAGTAAGTCGTGGATACAATAGAGGAAGCTTGTTTATACAGAAGTTAATGAGAACAAGAGTGTATTTACAAGGACTCGGTCAGTGACAAAAACGCTGCACTATCCCGAAACAAGGTGGCTCACGATGATTCGACACACTTTTGTTTGGTGACCTCTGAAACAGACCAATGCTAAGGCGTGTTGATCCATTTAAGCTCGTTAGGATGTACGGTTCGGATTCAGTTTTTAGAAGATATGTGAGGTAACATAGAGGACAGAACGACGTAAATCCACAAGGCACAGGCTTAGAAGCCACCAGATTATGGTCATCAAAAAAATCCGGTGGATACTAAGAATTCCTACGGGGTTTGCATTGTTCTTGGCAATTTTTTTTACACCGGCAACTACCGAATTCGGGGATCCGTGAAACGTGCGGTAAATGTGAACGTGAACATTCATTCCAGGTAAAAATATGAGTTCACGTAGTGCGACTTCGAACCCCGATAACTTCATTCTCTTGAGAGGTTTTTTTAACGTTTTTCACTACGCAGTTTGTTCTGTGCTGATATTATTTTAAAAAACCAGAATTGTCACCAAGGTGAGGAGGAGGACTGCCCATCCGCCGTTCTAGTATTAAAATCTATTCAAACGTGTTATGACATTACCAGTGGTATTTCAATTATTCATTATTTAAATGAACATAGTCATCAGTCAATAAGATATATGACACACTTGCCTAATAAGACAAACCTTGAAAATACCCCCCTCTTGGATCTGCTTAGATTAAAGAACGTTAGCATACCGGCCACGAACATCCAGAGTCCTACAGTCGACCAACGGCTGTTGATAAAAGAACAGAATGCCTACAAAGTTGTCTCACGAACCTAACTGCATAACAAGTGCCAACATGAGAAAAGTCATTGAAAAAGCTTTGGCATAGGGTATTAGTGTGATCTCTTATCGCAGAAATGCACAAACCATAGGCGCGTCCAAGGAAAGACCCAATAATCCCAAAGGGAAAGTGTAGAAATAATTGGTTGTTTGGGGGTGGGGTGAGAAAGTAACTAAGTTGTGGGCATCAAACATAGACTAGTGATTCGAATATCCATCGTTATTTTCATTCTCCCGGCAAATAATATCCAGTGAGAGAAATACTTGCTGATCTAGGCCCAGATATGATGTAGACATCAGGAACAATGTAAGCATGTGTCGTTCTGACGATTGGAATCCAGAATATGACTTGGAACGTAAGGCTGGAAATCGAAACGCAAGATTCGTTGTCCAACTGGAATGCGGAAATTGACTGGATGAGCCTTTTCCTCTGACCGGATTAGGTGAAACACGCTTTAATGCCATGAGGTAACCACCTTGCGAACGACTGACCTCTGGATCACCCAGAACAACCACCCAGCCCTCCGTCTTGGCTTTGACTAGGGATGATGAACTTGCCAACTGAAATTGATGAAAGCAAAAGAGGATTAAGGGTGACGGCTTTTGAGCACAGTGATAACCAGTAATCAGCGAATTCTGAGTAAACAAGACCCGAAGTAGGAAAAAATTCGTGGATGCACAAAGGTGAAAATTATCGTTGAAAATCGAAAACGGGCACTTCTGCATCGTTCGTGTTCAAACTAATAGAACACAACAGAGGCCAAGTACCAACTGCTTGCTTCGTTTTCATCTTATCCAGACACGTCCCATCGAATAGACTAAATCTTAGGTCACAAAAGGGATACGTCAACATCCGCACTCTTGTTATCCTACACGTTCGACTCGAACTCTGAGAACTGCTTAGATGACCGAACGGTAGTGTCAAGCATCAGGAGCTCGGCCCTACCTATAGTGCGCGCTCAAAACTCAGTTGGTCGTGGGAACTCAGTCGTGAGACACAAGTTACCTGTCACAACATCAGCCTAATATGATGCTAGAAATAACCTTCGGCATTGTCACGACCGTGACTTTGTGAAACTCGCAGATCGCAGTCTATTTTTCAGTGATCGGCTTGGATCGACCGAAGGAGGTTATAACTCTACTAACAGTAGTTCGTTGTACTTTGACTGCAATGAGGTAGTTATTCGGAGACAGTTGTCATGATCCCAAAACCTCGAGTTGGAGAATTATCCTTATCATGGAGTTTGTGTAACAATTTATAACAAGATGGGGAGTAATTCGGTGCACAACTTCCACGAACTTCCGTGATCCAACCCCCTCGAGTGGCTTTCGTCACAGAATGGCACTAAGCCTCGTATGGCACGTCGTCTGGATGTGTCATTCTAAGATTAGCCTAACCAATATATCTGTTGCGCACCGAAAGCAAAACAAGTCTAAATGAAGGAAGTCTTACTATCAAAAAGTCATTTTTCTTATTGTTCCTATTTATCAATTTGCTCGAACCAGTTCCATGCACCATCTACGTAACGGAGGTCCAGAAATGTAGAACCAAAGCTCTACATCAGCACTCTTAAACTATTCTCAAACCCTGTACAACCAAAACCATACTTACGATCCTGAAAAATCACATGATTCAGACTGGTTCAGGCATACATCGTTTTGACTAGCTGGTACATTTCTCCACTAGAATTTACCCGTTGCCGTGGCTTGCCGTCTCCCTATTGAAAAATAATTGTTTCCCAAACTTTTCCGAAAACAATTTTGATTTATTCTCCCATTTCACAGAAACAATACAATTTGAAAAAGTTAAACAAACGAAGGACATCACGAAATACGGTGGGAATTCCCTCTGGTATTTCGTTCAAAATGGTTCGAAATGCGATTTGGGCTCTTTCGATGATGCTGAAACTAAAAAGCGACTGATATTATTTTGATTTCCATGTTACACCGTTGAGTTGACGGAGATCAACTGCACGTCGTATTCGTAAAAGTAAAAAACAGCACCATCGTCTTTGCCATTTAACCGCCATATTCCGTACAACAATTTTAACGTCACAGTTCTCGTGCCCCGCTGTTTTACCCGCCGGCTAGGTGGACTATGAAGACGAATGATTGACCTGCGTATGTATATTCATCAAGAGTAAGCTCTCAGATAAGCCTCTTTTCTTCCGAAAAACAGCCCAAATAGTGATCACGTTTGTTTCAAGCCCTCCTTGAAAATAATCGCTCAACAGCTTCACAAGGCCCTAAAGAATGTGTATCAGCGGGGGTTGGAAAGTCCCCGGAACCGGAATAGATGGGCTCCTATATGAAAGGAATCGTCGTCGGCCAAGTAGCAGCCAAACTCAAGTGGAAAATGAAAGTGCACTCAACACCAACATCATACTCACCAGATGCCTTCCACGACCAATTGGGTTTATACGTGTTAGTTTTACGCGAAGCACGTAGTCAGTTTCAGCGAACACAGCTAGCGTATGAGTTGGTTTTCCTTGATTGTCCAGGAGAACCTCACGACACACCCGTTGAGTACGAGAATTTGATGGGTCTGGACCAACCAACCACATGGTCAGTTCAATCAAAGGGAATCGATCCAGCGTCTGAATGTTAAGAAAATGATATAAATGAAGCACCAAGCTACCGTAATAAAAAATGCTGGTCGGTACTATTTCCGATGGTCTGGAGAAGTGAAGATGGTCACTTCGAAAGTGTAACAAAACCACCACACCGATCACGGGATCGGTGTGATGGACCTATCTTACCCCAGTGAGACAACTCAATTACCACAGATCACCCTAGGTATTCAACCCACGCCTGCTGTACTTGCGTGTCGTATGGGCAAATAGATATTTCGTTCATTTGACCGGCAAGCCAAGCATGATGATGCGAACCCAAAATAGCACGGCTGTCGTAGGCAAAGCATTGCAGGAAGGTAAATGATAAATTAAGAGTGAACGAAAGAGGAAATGATAAACCAATGACCAAGCTGTACAGGTGAAGTAAATCGTAGGAGACAGGGCGCTGTACACCGTTTGACACTCTTCACACAAACTGGTGGCTTGTAAGTTACAGACTGTCGCACAAAGACTAGTGGTCACCTCATATATGAGATAGGTGGTCTTGAAGGCACTGTATACGGCTAATTAAAAAAAAAACACGATGTGGCGTCTCATGCTTAAAAGGAACTCCCCCGCATCAGGAGGCTACAAGTAAAGTAACAACGAAGTTAGGTAGCTAGGGACTTGGATCACAACACACGGCATCCGTGAGAGTCAGATTAATTCCGGTCAGGTTATAGTTCATCCGTTCTAGGTTAGGCACGAAAACAGCGGAGAGTAAGCAGACGAGAACGGTGACTAACGTTCTGGTACACCGGAAATTTTCGCGCTTTGGACAGCCAAAATCGAGCAGAATGCAGAATGCAACAAACACAAATGAAGTTATTTGATCCCAAGAATAAAATGATGTTTGATACGCTTGAGTCCA
Source organism: Opisthorchis felineus (assembly GCA_004794785.1). Lineage (NCBI taxonomy): Eukaryota > Metazoa > Platyhelminthes > Trematoda > Opisthorchiida > Opisthorchiidae > Opisthorchis > Opisthorchis felineus. The sequence continues at coordinate 242,961 of SJOL01007009.1, forward strand.
CGCCACTAAGCGAAGAGCATCCGGTCTTCAACAAGACGGCTCAATTTTGAGTTCCTATCTCCCGTCCGGGAAGTTTTCGTACACTGATACCTAGACAGAAGTGGTAACATCAAGTGTGATTCTTGTCCCAACTAGGTGATAATTAAACCGTACACTCGTGAACAGTCAGTTAGTTTATCCGAATAGTTGCTGATTCTCTATCTTGAAGGCGTGAGCTTAGAATTCATACATAAGAGTAATTGTAAAATTAACTAACATAGATGCCGTCGCAATCTCTTCTTCAGGTCAATTTAGATTGAGGGATCTTAAAATCAAAAGGGGGCGAATAATACAAGTAGAAAAACACGGACAAAGCGCAATCTGTAGGTAAAAGTGTGAAAACTATTTACATTACGATCGATGAGCCTAAGTGGACAGCAGTCACGTGAGTAGCCCATGGAAGTCTCAGTGCGCGTTCGAACGCTTTCTGAGAGTACAGACTATGGTTGTGTGAGTGAATCGTGATTATCTTGGACGCGGCCAGACGTTGATATTGAATGGATCTTAGTAGGTAGACAAGTGCTTGGTACAGTATCCGAAATGCGGTGTTAGAATCAATCACATGACCATTACGCTATTAATAGACCTCCTCGATCCGGTTGTCAGCCCAAATTGATTATGCTTGGAATTCAATAAGAACCATGTTATCGGATCTCAAAACGTTCAGCCTCGTGAGAATTTTCATGTGCAATTTGACTTATCAAGTGAGTGTTGAGGAAGTAGGTCATTTGACTGGCTGTTTCATCCTGTTAGCCGACCAGTAATGGACGGTTGGCGTATTTGAACTAGAGCGTACGAGGTTGTTAACCGGAGGGTTATGTGACTGATTAGTTCCACAACTGCTGTACGCAAGTAGGGAAGAATGATATCGCTTGCTGAGTTTTTCAGGATCGAATCACACTTTTCGTGATAACCATATCGTTGAGGATTTCCCGTGAGCCACTGAATGAAGTACGCCAGGTCTGTGCACTATCCAGCTAATGAAACGGAAAACGATTACCGGTGCACATCACCAAGAAGTGGTCTGATATACAACCTAACCTAAACAAATCCTTTCAGTCAGTTAGGACATTAATAGAATGTTGGCACCCTTATCCTGATACTAATACTCTGATAAGAACAGACTAAATGGTTCACATTAACATGAGAATGACGAACAAGGTAGATACAGCTGCGGTGAGCCTGACCAATAAAATACATCTCTGTGAAATAAACACAGGTCCTCTATCATTTTGCTTATTATACATCATTTGTGAACATCCAGCTCGGTCTAAAGTACGGGCGGCTGAGACGTTTCCAGAAATTTCAGGGTTTGTTCAATCAAACAATCAAGTTTGTTCAGAAAGGAACAAATTAACTGTATCCCTTGGTTGCACCGGGTAGTGCAGATGCAGACAATACAAGCCTTGGCAGCCTGGCAACACTTACGGATCTATCTAGCGAGCACATCTGAGGACATTATGTTAGTGAATTCCGAAAGAAATATAGTATGAAAATGGCTTTAACGGATGATGAAGGTGATGATTGCTTCCTACTGATGCATAAAGCAATCCTTAATACCATGGGATACTTGCAGTGGAAGGATCCGGTTAGTAAACTCTGCCCGCATTTGCTACGGTCATATTAACTTGGAGCGAAAACGTCCTTATTCCAGCCAAACGGCACACACCCGCTAATGCAATTGATTTCTTGTAATGCGGTCAGGCAGAGCAGAGCGCTTGCACGAGATGCGCGATCAGTGCCCGGCAGAGTGAACTTCTGTTTAAGAGGCACGTCCGCTAGTGAAAGTTCGTTTTTTGAGCCGTTATTTTGCAGCTCACCAAATGCCTCCGAAGGATCTGAATTTTACCAGTGAAGTGCCACACATTCAGTAAGAGTCGTAAAGAACCAGAAATTTCGGTCCAAATTGAAGGGTTAACGTTGAATGCATGTTGCATAAAAACGAAACTAAACGCCACAGATAAATCCACTCTTGAAAAATGTAGACTGCGCTAGTGGTCTTAATCGAGCCGCCGCTGGCTTGTGATTAGGCTTTGGGTGAGGGCCCTAATCGTTCTCCTGTCTAGGCGTGGGCCACCCTTGGCATTATCCTTAGCCCATGTCTTAAACATATTGCACAACTACGGATAATCTCATACCATATTAGTCGTCGTGGTGACACCAGCCAAATCGCAGCATACAGCAGGGCGGGTAAGCGAAAAATGGATACTTCTGACGCCTCCCTACTTCCTCTTCCACATCCGTTCTTCTTCCCCTCCTCACCCCGTTGCCAGCAACATTTCGGTAGCCCCATTCTTGAAGAATAAGAGAACAGTCTGACGTCCATTGTCATTAGCTGCAATATCGGACACAGCCAAATAGAAGTCATTCTTTAAACGGTGTCGCTCAGTACATCTGTCAGCCTTTAACGCCCACACTCTGAAACAAACTGGACAACAGACTACTCCTGCATGTAGGGTGGACTCGTTTGCTATTGGTGTGCTGTCTCTCTGAAACGAAGATTCAAGACCCAAGCACGGCTGTTGAACTGGACTCCCCATCGGTTTCCTTTGGCTTTTGGTTGGGTACATCTGGTGATCCGGAAGCCACTGCTGCTGGTTCTGCTGGGGTTGGCATCGCTCTGAGCCGCCGAGTTGAAGGGTCCCTGGTTGAAAGGTTGCCCGCTGATAGTCACCTATTTGCCGTTCGTTTGGTAAAGCTTGTGACAGTGTTCAGTAAACGCACCGATAACCGCCGTCTGGTCACTGTATCCGTCCACGCATCAAAATATTGCCTCCGATACTTCCACTCCCTGTGTCCAGAAAGAGAAATATCGTCTGTGTACTCATCATCATCATATGCAGCAAACTCAGTGTTGACACTAATTCTTCAGTGCCGTACAACCATAACTTCACACCTGAAAAAGCAGGACGATGCGATCGACGAAGCCTCTAGTCGGTCGAAATCCCGCTTGATTCCCACGGATCAAGGGTTCGCGTGGCGCTGTAAGACGACGAAGAATCAGTGACGCCAGAAGCCTTGTTACAACAGTAGTCAGACTGACACCCGTGTGGTCGCTACATTCACTGTGAGTACCTTTTCGAAAATTGGCACTATTATCTACTCATACCAGTTATCTGCGACGGTCTCTTCCTCCCAGATAGGCACAAATAGATTATACAGACAATGGATGAGGAATTCACCACCATCTTTAAAAAGAACAGGTGGAGGGCCGTCAGGACCAGCAGCACGATGACATTTGAGTAGACGCATTCACTCGGACACTTCTGAGGGTGAAGGGGACTTCACATTCACAGTCCACATTTCTGTTGAATGCTGGCACTCCGGATTGAAAGTAACAGGTGGCCAACTAAAGTATTGTGCCCAGAGGCCAAACGTTCCACTTTGCTAGATATCAGGGAGCCATTCTGGTCCCTGATAATTTCGCTGACAAGGGACTTCCAATAACCAATGGAACTGATCAAGTGGAACAGCCTGTAGGCGTTTCCAGCATTTCTTGCCTCTTCCATTTATTCGGCCTTTCGGTTCCACCAAGCTTCGTGGTCTGCACGGACACTCAGTTTCACCTAGCGTCGGATGATGCGTCGGGTGGATTTGTGGTTGCAGTCAGGAGGAATCTGCCGCCAGGCTTCCAGCAAAGCCACGGTTCTATCAGAGATCCAATGCTTGGATGAGGTTGGCTGGGTTGTACCACAGACAGAAGTTCCGGTTCTGAGTAGCCGTTAATATCCGACACGGGGCCATCCGGCAGGTAAACGTTCTAAGAGCCGGTTCTGATAGGTTTGTTTGATTTCTGGGTCCACTAGCTTCTCAATGGCTAAGTGAGGTGTTCGCATTTTGTGTAGATCTGAAAAGCGCAATGAAAAGCAGCAGTGAACAAGCGCACGACCGTAGTCCAAGTTGGTATTCCAAAAGAAGGGCAGACAATGATCGACCCTCGCCTGCAGTAACTGCTAGCGATGTGGCCTATTTAGATTCGAGACTGGTTCGTTGGTGGGCACAAAGTCGTCAAGCGACTCCTGCTGTTCCGGAAATTGGTACTGCAAAGGAACACTCTGTGATCTGCAAACACCTGAAGCAGGCGACATCTGTTGTCCGTATGTCTCGCATCCAACCCAAGACGACCTCCCAGTTGGGCCTCAGAAATGTTTAATCTACCTACCAAAGAGTTCATGTCACCAGCAACCACAGCGATATCATAAAAGCTGTCTTTGGCAGATTCAGAGCTATAGTACGTTGGGGCGTAAGCAGACACGATAAAAACAGGGTGTGATAGGTCTCACTATCTCGAAATTCGTTTACGGACGACGCCAAACAAATGGCGCAGAGGCGGTTATTAACAGCACTAGGGGATTGTCAGTCCGATTACAGTACTTGCGGCCAGTGTCCTTGCTTCTGACAGACAGTACACATCAAGGGCTAGGATAGAATGGGGAATACGTGAAAGTGTAAGAAGGGAGGTATCAGCAGTAGCATCTATTCGCTTACCCGCCCTGCTGTATGCAGCAAGTAAGGCGACCCGGCTGGTGATACCATGCAACGGCCGATGTGACATGAGAGTGTTGTTAGTTGTAAGTATCATGGTAGCGCGAGGGCTGGGATGCTGTCAGATAGCCCACACCAAGACAGGAGGACGATTAGGGTCCTCAACCAAAGCCTTTGGCTCAAAAGCCTGACCACAGATAGCGGTGTTTGGCGGGAAATGCCAGTACATTACCATTTTTAAAGAACAAGTCGCCACACATGTTCCAACCCCCAACCTCAGGGGCCAGAAGAGTGTATCAGTCAAAACTCTAGCCATTGACCAACCTGGTACGAGGCTGTGAGTGTCACGAAGATACCCCTCAAGATAGCTCAATGAGTCACAGGGTCACATAAACCGTCATACCACGGTAAGGTGCAGTCTCTCAGTGATGATCGGCGTACTAAAAGTTCGTGAGTATTTCTATCCCCGAGCTGTTAGAGGCAGGTAAAGAAGAGTCAAGCAGCACATCGATTACGAAGAGAAGGGGCGACAAACGGCACCCAAGCCTGATGCCGCTGGATGCGGTGAATTCAGGAGACACGTACGCACCTAAGGGACGAGGCACGGAAAGCCTTTTAAGGAGACAAGAATGTAGAAGAGACACTCTGTTGCCAGATACTGCCACAGTTTCGGAGGATCAACGGACTCAAAAGAAGATTCGAGGTCGAGAAAACAATCATGATTGATCGCGGGAAGGAGTGGTGTAGTTTCAGTACTTGCTGCAAAGCGAAGATAATCGACGCAACCCCCGCCAGGGCAAAACCAAGCTTGATTCTCTCTAATATGACTCTCCCAGTGACGGATCAACCTTTGTACGATAATACCAGAGAGCACCTTGGAAGCCACGGCCACTAGACTGATGTCACGGTGGTTTTCGCTCGACGTCCTTGCAACTTATTTTGAAAGTAGGAATCACCACTGGGGCGCTCCATTGTCGCTATTCTTTCCTCACGCCAAATATTTTGGAATAGAGCCGTCAAAACAGGCACAAAGGACTCGTCATTGTTTGACGAGTTCAGAGTGCAAATTATTAGAACCAAGTGTTTTTTCGCGGTGAAGTAAATTAACCACACGCTGATCCTGTGTTGTCCATGGCAGACTGGTATCTACGGTCCAATCGGGTTCATTTTTGTCCTTCCAGAATGTAAGTTACTGAGGGCCAGCAGAAGTGATCTTCAAAGTGCTCAGCCCACCGTTCAAGACAACGTTTCTGTGAATGGATTGAGGTACCATCTTTTTCGGAGATCGCACTACTAACGAACACCCTCCTTGGACCAGCTGATCGGATTAACTGGAACGTAAGGCCACTGTTCCTCGGTGCAAAAGCTCCCTCTAGTGTCCGGACTTTTGCGATCTAACAGCGCTCTTTGTCAATCCTTAGGCTCTTCAATATTCGGCACTTGAGGGATCTGCGCGCAGCATCATAGTCGTTTGTTACTGGTACAGTTTCCCTGGTTTCAATCAGAGCTTCCGATTGTGACGAGAACCGGTGCACGTGCATGTGTGCGATCTCGAGCAGACGGTCCCAAAACCTGCGAGCATGGCTTCTTTCATCTTTCTCCAATCGTTGTTCAAATCACCATTACAACAGTCGTATTCGTCGAGTTCTTGTATCGAAGCTCTCCATCGGAAACTGATTACCACATGGTCCAAGTGAGTCCACTGCTGGTTTGCATTTGGTGGACTCCAATTCATATGGTGTCAGCGCTTGTGCTGAAAGATGGTGCCGGCCAAAAACTAATGATGTTCAGCACATAACTGAAGAAATCGTCCCCCATTATCCGTGTGGTGAGCGTCAACCCCAAATCAGTCGCCAAGTTGGGCTTCATCGGCCAACCTGAACATTCATATCACCTCCCAGAATCACAACATCTGTACTTCTTGCTGACCGAAGCAATCATGAAAAATCTCGATAGAAGCTGTCTTTCTGAGCCTCAGAGCTACCGTATATCGGAGCGTATGCTGACACAAGAAACAAATACCATTTACAACGTTCGGATACACTGATCTTGATTGAAGCAGCCAAACTAACAGCGCAGAGAAGACTATTTACTGGAATCCAATCCAGTAAGGCGCACTCAGCACAACTCGGCCGCCATAGATAGCGCGAGCCATTTCACCAAGATCACCAGACACCCGAAGAGTAAACTGATAGAAATCTGGGTTCGTCCCGAGCGGTCTGAGATGTACTCCCTGCCCGAAAGCGCAGGGAGTAATGCATAACTCTCTGACTCCTAATGTGGCTGCGCACAGAAGGTACCTTCTAACGAGAACCAGACTCTGGTTTTAAAAGTATTTCGACCGAGGTGAATGATGCGCCGGCGGTTACGGTCAGCCGTCGGACGATCGTAGTGTGCAACTTTCAAAGCCGACCGCTTCCGAACAATGCTTTCTCAGAAGAAGGCACCATGAGTAGTTCCATAAATATGGACATGCAAGTCAAATGAAGGAAACACCTTACTGCCTTCACGTTCCTATTGGAAAGGACAGTACGACTTTACCTCCAGAGCGTGATACGATTTTTCGCAGTAGGGGATTGGCTGTTCTTCGTTGGGCTGCTCGCCGTCGGCCTTCCTGACATGATTGAACCTTTAGAAAGTGAGTTCCAGCCAGTATAGCCCGCAGCATCACTGGAGCACGGAAATCCAGCCATCACGACTAGGTGACACCTTTAGGTCGGTTGGTGAAGCAGAAGGTTCATCAATCAAAGAATGCATCTAGAGCTGTTTTCCGCGCCTGATTCGGAATGACAGAAACCAGAATATAATACAGTTCAGGACGCTGTTGACACTGTTCGCCTTCCAAGATGGAGTCCACGTGACCCTCCCAGTGCATGGCTGGAAACAGTGAACGGTATGGCGACTATCTGATGTCAACGACGCTGATGCTGTAACTTTCTATCCTGACTGTTTGACTGAGCGTTGGACGTAAAAGCACCGCGGATGTTGGTAATAGGCTAGCCATCAGTCCTTCTCCCCGTCCCAGTTTTTCTCCTTTATACTATAAGACCTTGGTCAAATAAACCGACATGGTTTTACGGCAGGAAACCACCAGCGTTCTCCTCTGGTTTTGCCCTCAATGATGATCCATCAATCACGGTATTCACATCGCGTGGTCGCGGACCGGTTGACCTCCCGAGTGACGACATCTCAGACCGAACATCACGCGACTCAGCAGGAGTAATTCACGAGTTGCGTGAAGTTTCGATTTGAGAAGTCGTCACTTGGGGAGCGAGTTAACACACGACCATGTGCTCCGACTCCGTGAATAAGGACTAATTGGCACTACATCATGTCTAAGTGCAAGTTAATCACACTGCTGGCCAGCCGCTTGCGGCCGAACGGTTCAGTATTCAACTGCCAGCTGGGAGTTCGCAGGTTGAAAACTTCTTCGAATTTCGTAACGTACGCGCTGCTGATGGTTTCCAGTAAGCATGAAACAGTTGTGCGGCGCCTTTCGGCTTTTCGACATAGACTGAATTTACTTGCAGGAAGAAATTCCGGTTGAAGTTTACAAATCTAGCAAGGAAGCAAAAAGTGGCTTGCACCTGCTGCATTCTCAAGAACTGGCTTCCATTCCGTCCCGTGAAGGCGTCGGAATGATCAACCTGTAGTCCTGATCTCAGTTCGATTGGGAACCCGCGAGCTATACTAGCACATCGAGTGCACAAAACTACGAACGTCTATTACTCCAAGACTGAGTTGATGGCTGTCTTGGAACAGGAATAAAAAACGTGCATCAGAACGTCACCCACACACTCTTTAAAAGTATAACGAATTGATTGACAAGGGTTTGGAGGCAAAATAGCAAGGGAATTATTACCAAAATATATCTCGACGAGTAGGCACCATGGCATGGACTTATGTTTGTCACGTCCTTTTTTATATTCCGTCGTTTTACGATAGTTGATCAAAGCATTATTCTAGTAAAGTTTGAGCGTGATTTTCGATAAAAACTGTCGTCTACTGACTGAAAATCGTTCATCCAGTAAAAGTGTAGCAGCGACAAACACGGTTGGTTCTATGATTTTGCCCCGGGGTGTAGCAATAATGAACTTCTCATTAGAACTGACAGAACACATGCTGCGATATGTTAACATTTCGTTTACTCTTCCGTAGCGGACATAAAACAAGCAAGTTATGTAAATAAGCGATTTGTTGACGATATTGTCTTAGTTACCCTTAATTCCACCCACCAAAAACTCCGTGTTACATCTGAGTGTGAATCGAATGACAGCCTAGGTTTCCTGGATATTTGTAAACGTAACGACGGATTCGTGCAGTTTCCTATCTATCGCAAGAAAACATGGGGCTGTCATTATTTACAGTTGTCTAGTTACACCCTAGTAGCCCATAAGTGCGGGCTGGCTAAGACTTCATTCTACAGAGCGAGGAGACTATGCAGTCCGGATCAAATGGTGTAAGAGGAAGAATTCCTGAAGAAAACCCTGCTGTAGAACGGTTATCCAGGGCGTTTTATTGAAATTCATGGTAAAGCCAAAGCATAAACGACCCCGATTCATTCAGTCAGCAAAGAAGGTATATTATTGTTTCTTCAGTTCAAAGGCGGCCATGTTAACACCGACACAAGACGTAAGCTCAGTTCTGCGTTAAACGTGCTTATACTGCAACCGGGCTACATCTCACACCAATCACCAGAGTATTTGTTCCACCCAAGCGTGAGTTTATGCTGTCTACGAGTTTTACTGCAGCGACGGAGACGCTCACATTGGCAGGACAGAAATACCTACCGAAACGTGCAGCAGAACATATCCGGAAGTATGTAATCCAAACGCTGTCAGAAAAACCGTCGGGTCAAGGATCGAGACGCAATCCTGAATCGTCAGCAGCCAGACATTTGTTAGAGACTGGCCACCGGAGTAACCCGGTCAATCACTCCGAATCCTATTGCGCAACACAAACCCCAAAGTTTTAACGATGAGCGAAGCGTTGCTGATCAGATCAAACCAGATTGGACTATATTGACAAAAAACGTTGAAGCAAACGATTTCGTCACTCTGGCATTGATTGGCTGACTTGCAGAAACAATGCAAAAGCTGAAAAGAATTGGGTTGCACGAAATAAATTCTAAAGTATGTAACTGCTACATGGAATGCACTTTCGTCACCATAAAAAAACCCATAAAAATGAGCTGCAGCGAGTAAGCCGATTAGCGAACAGCGTCCTTGACGACATCCAGTCCACAATGGAAGAAAACCCGGTATTTCTGGATGTCCTCATCACTAGATTGCCAACTGGACGACTAAAAACTGAGGTCTACAGAAAGGTGACACATACGGACCAAAATCTGAGCTGTCACAGCAAACATCCAAATTGTCACAAACAAGTCTGCGTTTGAGAGCTTTTCAAGCGGATCGAGGTACACTGCAACACTATAGAATCAACGACTAAAGAAGAAAAACGCACATAGGTTCTCCGGAGAAGTGGATCCCCAATAAATTTCATTTAGAGGTCACTCAGGAAGGCCACTACGACTAACACAACAGCACAAAGTGGAAACAAACGAATCACACTCCCATACAACAAGAACATCGCGGAAATGACTGCAAGGCTTTTACGCTAATAAAATGCGACGGTCGACTATAAATGTGCGGACTTCTTGCGGAGGATACTACCAAAACCAAAATGAGATGGGGGTCATATGATTCAATGCAAGAATTGCGATAAGAATCGCTGTTGAAGATACGATCAATTTTCCTTCATCACCGTGCACAAAGATCAGGAAGTACATGAGTTCGACTAGAACGGCGTTCGTATACTTGCTCAAGCAAAGACGAAGAAACAACATGAATTTATGGAAGCAATGCACTCCACCGAAGACACCATCAACTAACGTATTGAAATTGATCCAACTGACCAACCACTAAGGGTACGAGAACACCAGAACTAAAGAGCTCAAAGCTGTACGGGATCAGAGGAAGAACTCATAGAAGACGCATAAAAACCCGATTCAAACGAACAAATCAGTCTGGTTGGAATATGAAAGCAACCAATAAATCAAAGGACTAAATTTAGTGCATCTAAGTGATGGCGGACGCAAGGACACCAGTTACCATAATGGATAAACAGGACAGTGCAACCAAACAATCAAACCCGAGAAGATCAGACCACAACGCAAGGCGAATTGAAACAAGGAAAACTACCAACAATAGGTGCGGGAAACCAATCACATCAAAGGAAGGCAGAACACAATGAAAAGCAAATTACAAACGGAACAATGAACTAGCGAGAAAGCCGTCTCACACTCACGTCGAGGTAACAAAGACTCTTCAGAAGTTAAACAGAAGCAGGCGGGTGAAGAGGAAGTACCCACCCAACCGCGCACTGATGATGTTTCCTCGTTTGGCGACGAAACGTTAGCAAGTTAACTGTTAACCTCAGCGAACATATCACCAACCACCTGATCAATGACCACTAAACACAGCCGAGCTAACAATATATCGATACATTGCCAGCAGTCAGTGTTTTTTAGTTCAAGACATTACTTGGTTGGGTGCCTGAAACAAAGCCATAGTGAAACGAAGCGAATGAAAACTCTGGTTTCCAACCTCTATCAGACTAATTTACGTGTTGAAAATTAGTCACGACGATCAAATGTATATACCCTCAACATGTCGCCAAAGAGTGCGTTATTTAAAAGTGTCAAAACTCTTCTTCAAATGGACAAACAGCTAATTGATTTCCTGTGGTTTTGAAGCAAGACGTTTCGTTGACAGAACCAGCTTTTTTGGCAAATGAGCATTTATTTCGTAGATATCTTCCTGACCTGACCGCGGTTCGAAGTATGCGTACACAATCTTAGGATCGTTCTTTCATGCTTCTCTGAGATACGCAATGTTGATATTTTCGGCAACGGACAAACAGTTTCGTGGAGGAGGCATCAGACAAATCAGCCTATCGTCATGGCTATCACTACAGACACGGACGAAATTGATGCTGCTCGACCTACCTGGATGTAGTTAACATCGAAGAGTAAAAATCGCGTTATTGGCCACCCAACTACAAAGTGAGCGAGATGATCACCTGCATCTCACTGTCACAAGAGAATGTCTGTGTTGAGAAATGCATTTCAGCGTGGGACAAGAAAACAGCTGCAGCCAGAGAGACAGTTTGTTGAACGTTGTCTTCTAGGCAAAGATAGGAACGGACTGCGTGCAACCTCCAAACATGGGTTAGAAAACTTCAATGATGGAAAATTTATTGTAAACGTTGCCCTGGTTTGAAAGCTATTACTAAGTGAAAGCATCCTGTGAACGAGGGTGGCCGCATAGTCGATCCCGCGTTCACCCACAAACACCCATATTATTGATTCCACAAAGTGGTAGCTGGCACTCCGGTTGCTTCCCAGTTTTGTACACTTTCGAACGAGAACGAATAAACAGAACGGCATGGTCATCACCGTTGACACTGAGTGATTCTTCAAAGTGATTACGAGAAAACGAATTTGCCTCTTACCTGCTTTATGGACAACAGTGCGTGTGGACGGAGGGACCCTGAGAGGGCGCGATCTAGCCATCCTGGATCCGACAATACACAATCAATTAATTCCGGGAGGCAAGTGATGTATGACTGATCCGTACGTCTGATCAGAAATAGAAACCAGGAATAATGAAAGAATAGCTTCGAGAGGAACGAAAAACCAACTACACTGGCAACAACAAAATAGGTTGGCAGAATCCAGAAGCGTGCCGGTTCGTGGGACACAGGTTAGTAAACTATAGTTCAGGTGTACGCACACAAAAAGATACCCGTGTGTTCATGAAAATCAGGAGGCCAACAGGACATGTGTTCCGAAAACTGCCAAGCAGGCTGGAACAATTTCCTTTGAGTTCTTGACGCAACACTTCTTATGAGGTTGGTAAGAACTTCTAGACAGACCGCGCACTGATGATGTTCCACGATTGGTGAGGAAATGTCTACAAGCAAGCCAAGCTCGGTAGACAGATCAACTGCCACCTGATGTAAAATCAATTCTAGACAGACCTACCGGTTTCAGTTTTCTTGAGGCTCACCAGGTGAGCGTCTTCACCGAGTTTCCGCCCAATCCGTTTCCCACTTGAAAATCACCTTGTACATCAGTGGAGTTATATGCCCATTTGCAAACTAGCTGGATGTTAACGGGTGACAAAACTGAATGACAGCTGAACATCTCGGTTATTAAAATCTATAACTCAATGTGTTACACAAAGACTGCCTCATGTTTCATTCTGGATGATATTCAGAATATCGAATCAATCTGACTGCTGTTGAGACTCAGGTTGAGGGCTCATTCAGAAGGTTGAAATCACCTCAGCCAAGATTTGTGGATTCCGACAGTAGGTGGAAGACAAAGCAGAAGGATCTACCTCATGAATATCGAACCAATGCCATCACAGTGTTCACCTATCCAAATAGCTTACAAAAATCTTGCAACAACAGACTTAATGGGGACATCAACATCTTTCCTGATGACCAGGTCTCCGAAACAGTGACTCCCAACCGCCGAATGAATTTTCTACATGAACCTGGCCAGAAAAACGCAATTTTGAAAACTAAAAAGGGGAAGCGAAAGTATTGAAAAATTCACGGCTCAGAAATCTGCCACATCAAACAACACCCAATCAACTCGTACCGAAAGGACCAAACACTCCAGGTGTCCATGGACTGCCAAAAGTTCATCAACCAGGTGTTCCACGCGAAAGAGTATCATCCACGATCAACTCCCCACATTTGGTTGAATACCGGCTGGTACATATTTTAAAACCGGACAGTTTGAAACTCGCGGTGCACAGTCTGAGGAACACACTCCAATTTGTGGACAAAATTTCAGGAATGAAGATCTAAAATAAGTTCATGGTGTCCAGTGGCTTTCCACGGATGTTCCAGTACCTGAAGTTATCCAGTTCATCATTGATCTTGCTAACATGAATGGTTTGGGTTTCAACCGACCAGTTATAGAGCTGAATTGGCTACTGAAGTCGTGACGGTCAATGTCAAATTAGTGTTCAATGGTCGATACTACAAACAGCTTGACGGAATCGCAATGGGAAGCCCATTGGGACCTGTTTGGGCAGCAATCTGAATTAGACGTAATTCGAAACAAACGCTTCACGCGAGTCATGTTAATGATATCTTCACCATTTGTGACTTAATCACACACACCGAAACAGAAAAGTCAGTATGCCGTATAGCAACCTGAATTTCGTGCTTGGAAAAAGAAAAAAACACGAATGAATACCTATTTTGAATGAGTTACTACAAAACCGGATTGACAGTTAGATTTTAAGCGGCGTTTAACCCAAGCCAACGTGGTTAGCCAATATCTTCACATTAAGAACTTCGCTCCAATGTCATACAGACGGAGTGTGATTCCTACCAAATTCAACAGCCATTGGTGTCACCGAAAAACGTCGCGAGAGGCTCATATCAGTTACGGCAAACGTTGCCTGAGAACGGGTATGCGGTTCGATTTACGGAGAAGTGGGGCCTCAAATTCTATCGTTTTGACTGTGCCATGGGATCCATACTTCCAAGGCTGTACTAGAGTGAATGAGCTCACTTGTTTCGTAACAGTGAGACGCACAACTTCTCAAAGCTTCTCATGCCTGCTCCGATAGTCGTCCTGCAGGCCGTAGTGTCGAGTGCCAAGTCTTTTCAGGACTTAACCTGAAAGTTACAGTTCCTCAAAAACTTACCCGAAGACTGTTGACAGTGTTGGAGACTTTAATGGAGATTTCGTTCTGCAAGTGAAAAGCCGAGAACCACTGTACGGCTGTTTCATCCTAACCAGGAGTCATGAGCAATGTGCATCTTACGAAACTGCAGCAAGTTCTGAACCCGCAGATACCTGGTAAGTACTTGGCTGTCCCAGTAGCGAAATTTAAGGCGTCTCTAATTTCGAAATCCACTCTGCAGCTGGCTGTAGATAAGTTGTCTTAGGATGTGACTTTTGGCCATTCGTTTTAAGTGACCTACCCATCGTAGCTGATTTCGCATCGGACTACATTCAACTCCAACAGTGTTTGCTCTTTGAAAGACTTCGGTGTTCGGGATTCGGTCCGGGGGATGATGTGTAGACAGTGCGGGTGAAATCAGTAAAGGACCCGAATAGGTTGTCTGTATAGCGTCCACGTCTAGCTGCCATGAAGGAAGTCGAATAACCCGATAGACTGCAATCCTGTTATTTGCATGCAAGTGATGATTTTTCTCGACGCGTTTCTCAAAAGGAATAAATGCCATGCTGACTTTTGCCATTTGTGCAGTTACTTCACTATCATGTGTCATGTCTTTGGATATTGTGAGGCGGAAATCCGTGCTCCACGTTATATCGCAACCATTATACAACCATTAACAACCTTTCAGTGCCTAGCTGCCATGCTACCCGAAGGAAGCACGGGGACTGAGATAATGTCAATTTGCCCAAGCCTAGTCAGGAGACGTCGGAATGCAGAGGTCGGTGTGAACCACGGACCTTCCGGTCAGTAAATTCGCACTCTAACCACTGAGCCATCACGCCATACATTCACGAGGACTGGTACGCTGTACTAAATAAGTACGCCACGTGGTGTGTAGTACCAATAAAGGAAGTAAAGACAAATAAAAGTGTAAGGCAAAAGTCCACCGTATGTGGGTAAATGGGCGTCCTCACACTTAGGCACCCGGTCGTCTTCCGTCCCAAAGACGGTTTTTTCGTTTGCCTCCCGTTTAGGCAGAAGCAGGCGCCCAAATGGACGATGGATGAAGGAAAAGTGGCCTATCCATTAGAGTTTATTTCTGAAGATGATTGGGGCTTAGAAGTCGGCTACGTCCCGTTCCTCTGGATTTTTCGGTCTAACAACTGTTGATCCTGTAATCGACTGGCCTGCGGTAGGTTTCTGATTGAAACGGTGCACTGTTTCATGGGCACCTTCGTCACATTTTGCGTACGCGTATATAAATTCGACGCGTTTGTCCTGACTTAAACCAGTACCTCTGGGTTCCACCATCGAAGAGCTACAGAAAACATCGCCAAGTCAGCTGACGATAGTCACATGCAGCAAAATCTGGTTAAGTTCTGCTTGTCAAATTCGCATTAGCACAAACCTGTAGGCACACCGTCTTCTAATTCTGATCAGTAACAACCGTCGTTTGCGAGGTTAGAAAATCGTGTGCACCATTTCCCAGTCATTTAGATGGCTGGCGCGCATCGGCTGGACACAGACTCGCAGGCACATAAAAACAGGGTTCTGGGATGAACGAGCAGCCTGTTATATCGACGTCATCATGGTTATGATGTTAACACAAAGTCCTAAAAAAAGTCCACCACGGCCGTCGGGTAAACCGAAAGTCTGTGATGTATTAGTTGCGCCAGCAATGTGAGTATAATGTATGCAATCAGTGACCCTTTCAACGATGGCGGCCAATATGCTGCCCAGTGTAGACCAAAACCGGGGGAAACATCGAGCTACCAAGGTAAACCTGAAGAATTTAGGAGCGCTGTTGACATAGGATATATCCAGGTGATGCAATAACTGCCAGAAATGAACGGCTTTGCAACATGTGATAATATCGAATACTGTGAAGAATTAACTGTTTGACAGACGCTCCGATAAAATACGGTAGCAACCGGCTAGTTCGGTACAGGATCAACGGATGAAAGCCTGCGGCATTTATTTATTGCCATGGAGCATCTGTATAAGTGCACACTGTTCAATTAAAATGCAGAAAAGTATTCTGACGTACGTATGTGGACCAATTCGTTCACACCACCTCAATTTCGCTATGCAGGCTTTGCACGAAATTTCACAATATCAGTTTTGAGTTTGGATGTTGGTTTGTTTGCCGAACTTGGCAATTAGATTGCAAACGTTTCATCACCAATCGAGGTGACATCGTCAGTGCGGGATCGAGTGGGTCAACGGCCCTCAATGAAATGAGGGGGGTCTATAGAACTAGTTCTCAGGAATAGTCAGCACTCGAATCGGGAGGGCTGGTCTGTGAAACTAAAAATTCAAAAGAATTGGTTTCGGCGTTCTAGTACGGCAGAAGAAAGCCATTCAGCAGGGATCAGTTTGTTCAGAGTTCTTGGTTGGTTGAGAAAAATGGCTTCTCTGTTCGTAAAGGAAGCTGGATGTAGGTTGTTGGGTCCCAAGGCCAAGTGCCACTTCAATCGTTGGGCTTCCAAGTAGCTCTCCGCGAAACAGGAAGGATGCTGACCGAAAGACCATGAAGTGCGAGCTAGGTGCCTTATCGCAATATTTGGAAAATTGATTGTGGACATGCGAGCTCTGTCTGTCTCTGTAGGTTGGATATAAAGTTGGATATGGATTTCGTTCAATAACACTGGCTTACAAAAGAAACTTGTGCAACCTTTGAACCTGCGCTAGCCTAATATCTGTTGCGTTCCCGTGACCTAATCCACTTGACTCCGTGACACATTGACCTGTGTGGCCTTCCTCCCCACATCAGCGCACATGAATTTATACACAGGTGCACGTGGTTCACTAGTTTCATATAAATTTGTGGTGTATTAGCCAAAGTGGACAGTAACGAAAACGAAACAATAGAGAAAAACGAAAACAAAATTCACCCGCAACTTCCGTCCTTGTCTTGTCTTCAAGCCCATCAATTCATCGTTAGCTATTGTATAGGGCGGACTTATTTTCCACAGTATCAATCACACACACTGTAAGTAAACACTGTCGTACGTTTTTGTGGGAACTCGGCTACAGTTTATGAGCTCACTACGACGAAGACGTTAGGTTTCATTTGATAGTTCGGCGAAGGCCTGCATGTGTTGATCAAAACGATATTGATGAATTCCAAATAACGAAGAGAAGTCCGAATCGACTAATTAAGCACTCTTTGGTACTTGTACATATACCTAAGGTACTAGAATTTTTCATCCATACATTTAGATTATTTGTGCTCACGTGTCTATGCAAATCAGCAGTAGATTAAGGCAAATTGAAGGCGGAAATGACATGCATTGTACCTTTTCGAGTATCCTTCGAGGCGCCCTTGAACTAAGCATGAAAGAACCATTCCATGAAACGGCAAGCCTTTGTACGACTACCCTACTGTACGGGTTACATGTGTAAAACAGTAATAAAACAACATGTCGATTTGCCACTCATGAGTAGTTTTTGCAGCACATGGAGAGAGAGGAGAAACCAAGTGTCTTGAATGTAATCAACTCCAACCTATTCAAGTGATGTGCTAGTAGAATAAATCTGCTTACAGTTAAGCGCGCTGAGAACACGTAGGACTGTAAATAGTTGTCTTCAGAAACCGATCAGTGAGCGCATTTTTCATGTTCCGAGATATGATTCAATTAATTACTAGCTTGGAAATCCGGGAATGAGGTTTGATGAAAAGCGGTAAAACCAACACCAGTTAGTTAGTCAAGGTTTGCCAAATAGACACCATGTTCAGACTGAATCTGCTGAATGCGGCTTAAGCATAAAAAGTACGGGGCAAAGATAAAGTAGGGATAATTTGGGCAGGCGTCTCTAGCGTCAGATGATCACAACAACAGAAAAGTGCACTGATCCAAGATGATGACTATCGCGTTTATGTTATGTCCAATACAAACGTACTTGAACAGCGTCAAGTTTGATGGATGGATTCCAGGTAGCTGTAGGAGACTACTTCCCACATCTTCAACCCAAATCCCTTGAGTAACCATCTGCATGAGGAGCAAGCAGTTTAAACTGCTCATGAGCCAGCCGCATTGTGCACACGCGTCAAGCATTGCCTAGAAAGAGAAACAAAGGCACAATAGAAAGTGCGAACTTGGTAATAATCGTATTCTAGAGTACCAGTGAAAAGAAACCTACGAGGAACTCTGTTCCCAACCAAAGAGTATTCTTGGCGGTCTAATAGGTGATTGTTCGTCGGCTCACCGGGCTTGGCTAACATTTCCAGAAGATATCATTTGTGCATAGTTGAATTAGCACTTCCTCCTCCCTGCTTGCGTCTGCATACTTTCGAAAAAGTATCTGAAATCAACCGATTTGCCTGCCAATGCGTCTCAAACTAGAGAAACGCATATACAAAGTTTTTCAAAGAAGTGGATATCCGAGAAATTTCACTTGGTGAACCATTTCGACCAACTCGATAGTACACCAAGAGCATTTCTGAAAGACCCCAAGACTATTACGGTAGCATAACATAACGGTGACATACAAATCCACGAACACCCTGCGGATAGACTACAAAAAACAGGATACGCTGGTAAGGACGAATGTCATATACAAGATTCAATGCAACGAGTGAGACAAACACTACGCGGGACAAAGATGAGGGGAGCTTCTTATCACACTCTATGAACACAAACCTGCAACTAAAAAAAACGTTCAACTTTCACTCGTCTCTGCGAACGAAGGTCAAGATGGACACAAAGTTGAGTGCAGAGGCGTTCACATACACAAGTAGCTACTGCGCTGAGATAAGACGTACAAAGAGATCCAGAACGACAGGAGATGAATCCCAAGATCCCAACAACGGTTTAGTCAGTACACCGAGGGTGACCGGAAGCCATCGGTTTCCGATTTCGCTCTTTATTTCAAGAAAGGACTTACACCCAGCGGATTAGCTTTAACTAGTACTGATGGTCACACCCAGGCTACATTAGGTCTTTAACAACACGACTAATAAGTCAAAGCCGCACTTTCGACCAGAAGTGTGCAAGCACAGAGGCGATAATCTGTCAAATACTGGAGAGAATAGTAATGTGACACATCATCCTAATGCACTACCGATGATATACCAAGTTCATACAGAGCGCTACAACCAACACGTTGGTTAGACATTTGTCTGGGCCATTAAAATGATGCTGAAAATCCGGTGAATTGATTGATAACGATGGTGACTGATCAGTTCAGTACAGTCAATCAACTATAAACCGTTTACCAAAGTACAGTGATCCCAGATATTACAGTTTCGTTCACCAAGGTCAGGGATAATAAGGGAATGACAACCGCATATTGCTTATTCAGTTCACTGAGATTAGAATGTTCTGTTTATCAGAAGTAACAAGGAGTGAGGTAGTCACGAAGTGGGCGTAATAGATGTGGAACGAGATCGCGATTGACTGCGTGACGTAGCCGTATCTGTCACCAAACGTTGGTTTGTCTCGTCCCAGAGTCTCCATTCGGGGAGACGGAAGTAGCAGCGTAACTGAGCTGACTGGTAGGAACTTTCATGCTTCGTTGCCAAGTCATGGACCAAACATTCGTAAGTCATCTCAATCAGATACGTGACTGGGCGGAGAGGGCTCTGCGAGGCGAATAGTCCTCTGGACTATGAAGTACATGGCCTCGCCAGTGTAACCTATGGAGCATGACCAGCTGATCTATTGAGGGAGAGTAACAGTGCGTGAAAACTGCCTAGTGAACCTTAGCATTACTGATCTGTTGTTCCCACCAGACCCGCCTGATGCTTTGGTGACAGCGATGGTCAGACACACGGAGTCTTCGAAGATATGCACGCAGAGGCCACTTTTCTGGTCCACGAAGTGGGACAGAGCGCATATGCTGTACCCATGTCAGCCAAACTGATGCCTCGTCAGCGCCACAACAGTCGGAGGTTGGCGATGGCCTACCCGGTTCGGGAAGTGATCTCGTGTCTAACCAGTGTGCCGGGATTTATGCAGATACACAAACTAATCTAACCACACAAATCGGGTCACCTGGAGGCCTGAATTTCGGATTTGACCCCATACAATCTTGGGGTCAGGTTTAAAACATATGCCGAACCTTGCGGCAGAATGATTTAGGCTATTTGAAATCGTTTACACCTCTGAAGAGTCTGATCCAAGAAAAGCCATATGCTTAGCGTACTCAATGTCTGTGAGCGAACATCCTGAGAGTACTATGGTCCCTGAATTGTTGGAGGTCAGTAAAGAAAACTCAAACAGCAGATCGATTGCGAAATTTAAGAGGAAGAGCGGCAGAGGGCACAATTGTCTGAAACCACTGGATGAGGTGAATTCAGGAGAGGATTTGCCGTAGGAAGCGTTTAAAACCTATGTAAGTGACAAGAATTCGGGAAGGACACTTCGTTGCCAGAAACTGCTATAGTTTCGGAGGATTGACGCTAGCAAAAGTTGCATTCAGATCAAGAAAAACTACCATTGCTGGCCGTCGGAAGGAGTGGCAATTTTCTCACAGTTTTGGAAAACTGAAATGAAGCTCGAAGCAAACCCAGCTTCAATCTCGGGAATCTGACACTCCCAACGATGGATCAACCTGTGTAAAGTAATACCCGGCAGCAACTTGGAAGCTATGTTCGCTAGTCTGAGGTCCCGGTGGTTTTTACGGTTTCCTTGAACCGTCTTTGAATATGGGCATCATCGTCAAGGCACACTATTCTGTCCTCACTCCAGACATTTTGGAGTAAAGTCTTAAGATTAGCCACAGGGAAATAACCACCTTTGAAGATTGCCAGATGCAAACCCTTTGGACGAGGTAACTTATTGCGCTGAAGCAATGAAATTGCACCCTAGACTTCTGTGATCAATGGAGAACTGGTGCTGACGTTCCGTTCAAGTGCATATAGTTCCTCCAAATGTTGAGTTGATAGGGGAAAACAGAACGACACTTCACTGTTCATCCCATTGATAAAGACAATGTTTCTGCGAATGAATAGAGGTCCCATCCTTTTCTGAGACTGTTTCACTAACACCGTTGATCGTCGGATTAGCTTTTGGTTCTCGTTGCAAAAGCTTTATCCATTTCCCGGGCCTTCGCTATCCACCATTGCTCTCTGTTCATATTAAGGCACTTCGCCATTCCCCAACTTACCATTATCATCATCATGCTCGTGTAGTTCTGAAAACGTTTCAACCAACTTACCCGGATATTGTTGGGCTGCAGGGACACTTTTCAGATGGTGAACTGAATGGCCTCGCACCAACCGGCGTATCCCCGAAGAAAAGCAAATCAACATGTGTGCTCGCACAATGCTACAATCAGGGGGAAGTGGTATATTCCAAAATGAACGGAAAGCCTGTATTGACGGTCTTCACCGGTAGCTGATTGACGTGTGGTACAAGCGACCTGGAGTTGGTGGTTTCTAGGTAACATGGTATAAGCGTTCGCACTTAAATTTTGCACCGGATAGAAACAGTACATAACTGATAAAGCGGCTCTCGATTATCTGTGCAGTAGGCATCAACCCCAAATCGACCGCTAAGTTGGGATTCTTCCGAAATTAGTCAGCCAACCTGGGCATTCATATCGCCTGCCTACTCCGGTAAAGCGCACTCAGTCGTTGGTCTAAGCGTAACTCCTATGCCGTAGATGTCACGAGCCACTGATTCAGGATGACCACATTCTTGACGAACAAAGTGCAAGAAATCCGGGTTCATCCGGATTGAGGTGTGCGACCGAAATGAGGTTATGAATGCTTGTTTCGGAGACACAACATACATCGGTCAAAAAAGGAAGTAAAGTCTGAGCAGGAAACACATTTCTCAAATTGAATTAGAGTACGGACAATGAAAATCGTAATGTGGAACAGATCCTTTGAGTTTAACAAGCGTTTATTTCAGTTTATTTTACTAAGCAGGGGTTTGTATACAGACCAACCGTTGGATGACTGACAGCTAAATTAATCAGAACGACTCAGCTGAGGGGTGTGTGGAGAAGGTTTGGTGAATGAACGGGTGTAATGGCGAATGGTACTTCTCGGCTGCCCAGGTTGAAGAAAGGGCTTTGGTTGAGATACCCCACCTTGAGTGTCTGACTCAAAAGCCTGAACCACCAGGCAGAACCTGTTAGGGTTTTCTGATGGACCTTCCCCGGAGCCAATGGCTCAGTGGTCTGACCCACTTGGCTGCAGGGGGCTGGCCCGGCCAAAGAGTAAGACCTAAGTGCTTGACTTGGTGCTGCCACGCACAACAGGTGCGTTCGGAGCCGCATCAGGTTCATGAAGTAATTCGTTTTTGGTCGTATAGGATAATTCACCGGTCAACGTTTGAGAGATGGGAGTGTAGGGTTATGACGGCCAGTAGTTTTTAACTCGTCCTTCCCCGGGTAAAGTCAGCATCGTTACTTTCATAAACATGAAATACTGGTGTAAGGAGTGAAGCCCTTCGCTGCGGAGTTGTTTATTAGAAAACGCCAACTAAACGGTTACAGACTATTGGACAGGAAGGTCAAACTCTCATTTGCGTGTTGTTTTAAAAAAACGGAATATCCATCTTCTTCTCGAACGCGTCTTCTTGAACTCTTCTGGATATTCATTGACTATCGCACAATTGCAAGCAAAAACTGTAAAGTAGTTCCACAAATTCCGTAATAAATCCCACCTTCCATTAGATCAAGGCGAAGTTACGAGAACACACATACTACTCGCATGCGTCATCAGTAGTACCCACCGTTACACTGGTAGTCTGGAGGAAACCTCTTACTGTTCTCACATTTCTATTGCACCGAATAGCACAACTTTACTTATGTGATGTGATCTCTTGCGGCACAAGAACTCGCTGCTCTTGGTCGGACTGTTTCCCGTTGGCTTTCCTGGCATGACTGAAACTTAAGGAATTATTTCCAGTCAGTATAGCCCAATTATAACTGCAGCCCTGAATTGCCAACACCAGAACAAGATGAAGCTTAAGATCAGGCAATGCTGACTAATAACGCCATAGAACGAGAGAGAGGTGCAGGAAACCTTGAATGGCACATGAATGTCCAGTTTAGAGCAGCAAAGAAAAATGAGTTCAAGGTGGTTCGTTAACGGTAGAAATTTTAGATAAGCAATTCGACAAAAGACAATGAGACATGATACAAATGAGAGAACAATCGGAGGGGAAATCAAATATGCATAGAACCCGCTAACAAACCTGCAGTATCCGAGATGCCTGATCCAATACAGATCTTGTATCCGTCACGTAGTCTGCAACTGGCAACTCCGTGAGTCGCGTAAAGTGCGCTTGAAGCAATAAATGTGCTTTGGTGTGAGGACATTCAAAAGAACCAATTGGTTTCAACGGCAAGACCCCTGCCAACTGACGATTCATTTCGTCCTCGTTATGACGAACCGGTAAAAGTGCGTACTCGTTGGTACTCTAAAAGGCATAAGATGGGGAGGGTGACAGCGGAGAAGAGGAAATAACTCTAAATTAACAATGGAAATCAGTATATGAAGAAAAGTCTATCAGTGCTGACAAGTCACGATTGAGGTCATAGTTGTCCGAGAAAGGAAAAAACACGTAAGGAAGAGTTCTAAACTGGTATGAGTTAACCGACCAGAAGTAATGGGGACGTGAAGGATGAACGCCGGTCCTGTTCTGCAGCAGCCAGCTGAGATAGTATACACTGAGGTTGTATGATTCGAGCTCGACTTGGACGTCCTATAGCTTGTATAGTTGATCCCAACACGGGGGATCGGATGTGTAGTGTTCAGCGGAACTTCAGCATTCCCTGATCGATGGATTTTATTATGACTTTCTCCAACGCCAACGAAGGTATCTATATCAATCCAGCTGCACACATCTGTGGGCTTAAAAATACTGAGGTTCTAAAAACATAGAAACAGCTCCAGTGCACAGATAGTAAGGCACTAAAGATATGAGTAGTATAATCAGTAGGTGCATTAAGGAATGAAATCATCAGTCGAAATTCATGTCAGTTGCGAATCAAAACGCCTGACCATTTCAAAAACAATAACATCAATCTCCCTCGAAAACGACTGGTGCTTTAAAATTCCTTATAAAAATTACCCGACACTGTTTCCGATAAGGATATTTTCGTGAAGAGCTAAGTCACTCGATGCCGAAGGGTTGTAATACTGTGTAGTCGCTTAACTCTCGTCGGGAATCGTAGGTAAGATGCACTCCAAAGTACGTAGTAGATTCCGAACCCACAACCTCTGATGGGGCAAGACAGGTTTTCGATCTTAGGTGCACGTGCCTCTTCGGAGTCAGGAATGTGTTGACTGGGGGAGTGGATACAGTTACACGTTGCGGCTGCATCTTACAAATTTACGGATTCAGCATTTGACTAGTTTAGAAACACAATCTACTGATGGAGTTGCCTTATTTGTCGTCATCTGTTATGCACGTCCTTTGTGACAGACTCTCAAGTGGTTCCATTCCGCGGAACAAAGCCAACGTTACTCGTACGTTGCCATCTGCATTCCCATCCTTCTCAACGAGAACACGATAAAAACGTCACAGCCTCAGACACAGAGTAGCGCGAGTAGACTAACAATATAAAACCGTTGCACAGAAACATGTGTTCATCATCTCACTAATTATTCCATTGCTGATCATCTATTCGTCTATCATAAAACGACCTTGTTGCCCATTTTTTCAAAAGTAAAACAGAGTTTCATTCAATCATAGTCGAGAATTCCATCAAAAGTAGAAGGCGGAAATTCGGAATATAAAACTATCAGAATAATTCAGGAGTCTGGAAGCATGAAGTTAATCAGTCATACGGTTGGAAAAAAATGTTCTTGAAGGGCACTCGGATTACTATGACGTTGATTCGAGCCTAGATTACAGTGTAGAGTGAAAATAGGAATAAACAGCAAACTAGCAATTGAATTGACAAAAATAACGTAAGCGCATTCAGTGGTAATTGTCTATCTGCAATAAATGCATGGGACGAAAAATCGAAGGAATCGTGCCTAACAGGGAAGTTGTCTGAATCTGGGAAAGATGTAGTTCACAAATGCGGGCAACGACATACGGATACATGAATAGAACGAGCAACGCTAAAACTCAGGCAGAATTTGTCAATGCTTGGCGGTCTGAAAAACAATTAGGCCTATGCTACTGGAACCTTAGAGTGTTGCGTACGTCATGGCTTAACTCAGACCAACCTGAACAATTAGTGAAGAACCCATCGGACAGCGTGCCATTAACATGGGTAACATTAACCTCGGCAGCAAGGCCGGAAAAACTGCAGTATTGTTGAGACTTGAATTGCAAATGAGTTGTGAAATGTAGTAGGAAATGATATTAGATATTAAATATTTGTCATCTTCGTAGAGATTGGGTGAAACGCAACTCAAAGTGTCAAAAGACACCGTGAAAACGCGGAGCTCTGTGCACTGAGGCCATTTCGATATCGATGTATCGAACGAGCTACAAACTACTCGCGGTGTTTCAGTAGCCGAACGAGTAAGTTTATTTGATAATTTGTCCCGTCAGTTCATCCTGTTCGTTATTCTCGATTTTCTCAATATTTCCAGATCAACACTACCGTCTGACAACGAGGTCAGCTATCGGATGGTGGTAGTGAGAGGTTATTCGTTTGCCGCTACAATTACTCGAAAGGCATTGACAAAACACCGCACCGTCCGTCAGTGCTGTTGAACTGCGAAAATCCCTCGCAGCCTGTCAAAGGGAAATTTTTTGATGCAACAACTGAGAAATTAACAGGAAGAGAAGATAAGAACAGCTAGTTCTGACTTTACTCCAGTTCAGTTTTCCAACCATAGACCGGTCAGAGGTGTATGTCGGATTGGTTTGTCATAGCATTTCAAGACAGGATCGTAACGCGCATCGCTTACCGATATACCCAATCACACCAATAAACGTATCTGTTATCCCAACAATTTTGGGAGTTTGAATATCGCTCTGAAGCTCCAGGGAAAAGGTAAGCCAAATAATTGTGTGCATCAAACTTGTTTTGGACACCGAACCGAGAAAGGAACAACGGGGGAGTTCAGTTGTTAGTTCAGTTATTAGTGAAAACTAATAATCAGGACCACAAACTCTAAAGGGCCCAACATATTGAACTCGACAGTAGCACAGAGCAACTCTTAGGGGGGACCACACTTGTTAACGAAATCCACTCTTCCCAACGAAGGCCCTCCTCTAGTGAGGGACGGTAGTCTATTGCGAGTTTTTAAATTCTATGATAAAATACGCATAGTTTTAGCAGTAGAAACTAACTTTTGTGCGACCAGTATCTATTGTTTTTTCTTTGGTTATCTGAGCAACTGGACACAACCAATTCAGGTAGATATAGGCGCTCATATTAACATCTTTTACTCGTAAACTTGGTCTTAAAGGTATAATGTTAAATTTTATTAGACAGCCAAATGTAAATTGAGGAAAAAAATGTCGAGACATAGGGGACGTCGTTCTACCCAGTAAGGCTCACCTTCAAAGGGACATTAGTTGTGTCAATCAACGAAAGTAGTGAATCAACAGAAAGAACGGTATGGCATACCATACTGAAGCCATCAGAAGCCACACTCATAGAGTGTAACGTTTATAGTTCAGGTGCCACAGAAACTTCAGAATGGTAACGGTTATGTTTGAAGTATAGTCCAGCAAGGAAGTCAGTGATTCGACTCTGTCCCGACAGTTGCGTCGTCACCTCCTTAATATGAAGAAGCATCAGTGAGTTCGCACACTGGCTCAAGCAAGAAAAAACAACGAACGTAAATTTATTAAGGCGTGCTACTCAAACGGCAAAACCATTAAGACACACTGAAGTCGACTCACTCTACCAACCCTTCAAGTACAAGGAACTTCGCAGTACCCACTAAGAGGAAACAAAACTTCGGATAAAAGTAATGATCATGGTAATCCACCCCAAAGCCGAGGATGAAGCAGTGAATCAGAACAAGTGAAAGCTGCATCAAGCGAAAAGGTGCCTTATGAACCGATTGAGAGCAAAGACAACAGAAATGGCAAACGGAGCAATCGAATCAAAGAAAGGAAAATACTGAGAAAAAGGTATTCTATCGGCCAATCAAATTGCAGGAAGACTAACTGGGACGCAATATTTAAAAAATCGTTCAGCTGTAGCACCCTTTCGGTGCCTAACTGCCATGCCACCAGAATGAAGCACGAGGGCTGGGATACTGCCAGGTTGCCCAAGCCTAGACAGGGGAAGTCGAGAGACAGAAGTCGGGTTCGAACCACGGACCTTCCGGTCAGTAAATTCGCGCTCTAACCACTGAGCCATTTCGCGATATGCCAGGAAGATAAATGCATTAAACAGAATAAAGGAAGAGAACTAGTGAAATGGAGATGGTCAACGCACCAATCGGGTCCAAGGTAATCAGAGGACGACGTAATCCAAATCCCGAAAGGATCATCAAATTACGTACCGACCGAGCTCCAAAAAAAAATCACGTCGCAGTCATTAATTACTCTTAAGAAACTATATAAACGCAAGCGGAAATGGAGGAATTGCCAACATGCCAAGTTCTTCCTAGCCAAATTTACACATTACTAGCTCAACGAACCACGAGTTATCTCACTGCCTGCGCCTTGAAGAGCGAGAGCTTCCGAACATAAAATCATAACAACTGGTTGAAGGTTGTGCTGCTAAACCTGATTCAACCAATGCCCAATACACTCGACAACAGAATTATGGAACCATCCACGTTTTTACAGTGACCACTACTCCCGTTGAATTGGAATGAATAATTTTTGCCAGCAGCCGGCGAATCCGACCGAGAACTTTCAAGAACATCCCTTTGGTTAGCTGGCGTGAAAACACCAAAAACGAAAAATAGGCTCGACGAAATCATAGGACCACCATATGGTGCCGTCTCACTTAGAGGTATTTTTCAGGCTTTTCGTCCCGAAGCCTTTGTTAGTGTGTACGTGGAAAGCATTTTGACTGACGCTTAAACATTCGTATTTCAGGTTAGTCGATGACTCAGTTCTGAACGTCAAAAACTCGCCAATATAACTACCTCGATGATCTAGTATTATTCCATATCTCAGCGATTTTGCCATAGTGACAAAGTGGAACAGCGACCACATGAGCAGACTGACAAAGTTAGTCGTACTTGACCTTTCTTCTCAGCTCGAGGAATGATGGTCACGTCATCAGACTCACCGATCGACGGACCTATCAAAATGAACTCAGGTATTGCCATTTTACCTCTGCTCTGGGTAGTGTCCAATAAGGCCAAACAGGACACATGACGCGATGAAACTAAAAGATCACCCATCTTTTTACACAACTGCTTTACTCCTGGTAGATGAAAATGAGTAAGTTGTGACCTTGTGTTACTGTAGCCTACGTCGCGTCCAAAAATACATGCGATATAAGCATTTGAACCATAGCATTCACGTGGTGTACAATCCAGCTACGTGGCGAAAGCGCACGAGATGCACCTGAACATGCACAGAACAACGTTGGGAGGGGGTATGAGCAGTGCGGTTACGAAGAAGTCCGACCAGTAGTGTGTAAGAGATATTGGCTGATACCATTGGAATAGAACTAGAGAGGATGGTACAAGTGAAAATCTTTATTGTGTACCTTAGGCCAGGGAGAGCATAAGCTGGTGCAAATCAGAATAATCTGAATTCATGGCACCCATATCGTGGACAACAACAAATGGAATAATATCCCTTGAAGCCAGTAGACAAAGTAGATGCCCGTAATTCTCAGTGTCAGAGTCATCCTTTGAATTTTGGATGCACCCAGGTGCTTGGATTGATCTCGTCCAAAATACGATGACTGGTAATAAATGCGAGATCGCTGGATCAAGTTACATACTCATTTTCCAGTCAAGTTGGAACCAATGGAAGACTCAACTGGACTTCTCATTTAGGATAGTCCTCTAGTAAATGTGCTGAACAAAAGCAGCCTCATGTCTCGGCAAGATTACGATTGAGTCAACTTGGTTTGTAAATGGCTGTACAACTTGGTGTTCAAGCTGGGAAAAAGGTGATGGAAACTCAAGGACTAAGCCAACCTCATGAGTCCCTCGTAGTAGGCTGTCGAAACAGCTATGGTTTGATGAAAAAATTAGCAGGCTTATGAGGAGAATCAGTGGAACATACAAGGGATGTTTGCATAGGATGGAAGAAGGGGAATATCGCGCAATAAACTTCATGAGCCACAGTCAAACCATGGTTGCCTTTGGCACTTCTCAGACAGAATATTTGCATAGGCTACTCAGGATCACAAATTTTGCGGATCTGCGTACGAGAACGGCGACTACTTTATACACACAGAATCCTCCAAAAATCGTTAACTAGCTCTGTAGACATTCAGAAACCGCTTGTTTGTTCCTTCTGTGAAGTTTAAAGACAGGTCTCTGAAAGATATATACATCCCTGTGGACTGTTGTCCGTTGGGCTACACACCTTTAGAGAAAAAAAGCCTAGATAACTTTAAAACAAGCACCCATTTTACATGTACAGAGGTTTCTATTGAAATGGTGACTCCATTTTCAGATGAGGAAGTTATCCAACTATCATGTGCTCATATATGCGCGTAACTACTGCAAATACTCGATAAATGTGCGCATCACGAACCAAAACTGACAGTTTTTCCTTGGAATGTTTGTTCGCTCTAATAAAAACATCAGTTTTAGTTCATGACGACCAAATTCGAAACCCAATTTCTCATCGATTCTTTGTAAGCCAGTTAAAAGGACCCCTTTGTCATCTTAGGTGGTTGAAATGTCGGACTGTTTCATCGAATCTATCCGTTATCTAGTCATCAACAACATCAACTTTCATAATAGCCGCCGATGATTTCCAATACAATGTACTGAACATAAACTCAGTAAGAACATGGAAGTGGCTTTTTTTATGCACAACATTGAGTTGGTTGTATTGTTTAACGCGAGATCAATATTCATAAATATGGTGTGGCTACGGAACGAAAAGTATGCATCCTAGAGAAGACAGCCCTCAAACTTACCGCCAAAATTCGTAACAAGTCGTGTACCGTCAAATTGGGCTCAAGTTTCTCAGAAAACAAGCGTGCTGTTTTGTGTGATAGGTAATAGAACGATGCCAAGCGACCAAGCTCCGTACTGACAAAATCACCCGGTTGGTCAGAAGCAAACTGTAAGCACGAGGAATGAACCAACTGTGTGCAAGCACCCAAGACCAAGTCGGACAAATACGCGCTGACTGTCTCCGGTTGGCAATCTGGCAGTCCGTAGTAACTGTGGCGCAGATGTGGAAAAAAGAGCGGAATTGACACGGAAATGCTCACACAGGAACGAATGCGCCAAGATAAAAAAGGAACTTCAATCTGAAAGGAGTGAGGTTTGAGGAAATATAGTAGAAATGGGAAGGGAAGTGGGATGTGTACTATTCGCCAGATTAGACGTCAACCTACCTAACTTTCTACATTACTTGCAGTTAATAACAGGGTTCAAAAATGCCAGTTGCTAGCGCCTCTGATCATGCCTTAGGCTTTGGCAAGTCACCACAAAGGATATCGGCCAAGTTATCCAGACTACAATTATTTACTGCTGAAGACTGACCCGGATGTCAGATTCGGTAACTTCAGAGAATGCTAAACGGAATCCATTGCTCATTAAACTCCAGTTATTGACAATGTGTAGTGAAGGTAGGTTCAGGAACTAACATATGTGGTACCTAAAAAAAGTAACGTAGAGAAACGTTTTAAAAAATAAACAGCCGAACGCGAAATCGACCGAAGATCTACTACACATTGTCTACTCCATGGTCCAAAGCAGATTAAAGGGTTGGACAGATTCTCGACAAAAAGTGCCCGATTTATAACGTCTTCCGAGTTACCTGGGATTAATCAGAAGACGACGAAAAAAGAACGTCCACGTCAAGTAGTCCAATGCTTCCTGGGTGGTACTAACAGTACCCGCCACTATCTCCGCATTTAGGTGATCAGCAAAAGCTTGAGGTAAGAAACTCTCCACAGGGAATGGTTCGTACAAAAATCGTTTGTAGAAAGCTTTTTTGCTGTCTTCAACCATGATAACCGCCTTCCCTTGGTTGTCGAATTGGGGCCTGCCGGCACGACCCATCATCTGGAGCACGTCTGTGATATGAAAGGAGGTAAAAGCGCGAAAAACTTCAGTTAATATCACCAGGGTGCAACCAACCATGAGCATGGGTAAAAGTTATCACGTTGCGTTTCAAATAACCAACACGCATCGTGACGCGTATTTAACTAATAGATAACCGCATCATACACACTCCACTAAGGTCCGGCAAGTAGGTTTCGGCCGCTGCAAGCTAACTGGATCAGCAGTAAGGTTAGCGGAGAATATAGTATTATGGATACACAATCCAGAAAACTTCGAAATTAATAGTCCATGTAGCACAATGCTCATAAAGTTGCTGAAAACTTATCGACAGCTGGAGACTAGTTTCGCCCATCTTGCAGCTTATTAGGTAGGCACAATCCTCGAGTCTCCGTCAACCTTACGTTCCACTTGAACCAAAATTACAGATTGCGACAAATACTCTCATTTGCACATGGATTTCGGGAGACCCAGATGAATCTCTCGTTTATGGTGGCCCACTTTAAATGAATATGCTACACCAGGCCGCCTCATGTTTCATTTGGTACGATATTTTAGATATCTCAATACGCTGTCGCCTAGACGTAACACACTACACATAGGGTTGAGGAAAACTCTTCGGTAGCCCAGGGCCGCCCTTACCGTTCTTTGGGCTCAACGGGTAGGCGCAGTTCGCGTAGTTTTTCGTCCTGAAAAGGCCCGGGAACCAGGCCACACACACAACCAACGCAAAACGGTTAGGCTCGAATTAGATTATGCAAACCGAATACAGATATCTTCCGGTTACGTTCTGTCCAGAAGAATGCGAGTACCATATTACACTATCAAACGAGTTTGACCATTCTGCACTCTTCTTCACAATGTATATTTCGGGGCAAACCTTGTCGTACACTAGCATTAACACACAAGAATGAACGACCGTTTATGAATGGGAATTCTCCTAGGAAGAAGAATCCGATGTGTTCTAATTACAACGAACAAACCGCTCATACGATGTGGAAGTTGAAGACAAAATCAAGCAAAGGGACAGAGTTCATCCGTCGTAAAACTACGGGGTGATAGAACACTACAGCCAGAATGCAGCTTTCACAAGTGAACAAGCTTTTCGAGAGGAGGGGTTAGG
Source organism: Opisthorchis felineus (assembly GCA_004794785.1). Lineage (NCBI taxonomy): Eukaryota > Metazoa > Platyhelminthes > Trematoda > Opisthorchiida > Opisthorchiidae > Opisthorchis > Opisthorchis felineus. The sequence goes on from SJOL01007009.1 coordinate 275,362, forward strand.
TTGAGAAGTGATATACAGTATGACGTGACCACAATACGACCAGCCTCTAACCGTAAGAATTCGGTTCAAAGGCTACCGACCACCCATCGAGATATTTAAAAGTGCACAGTTGAAGGTCGACGCAAGCCAAAGTCAGCCAGTTAGCAAGATTCATTTGTTTTTGTCAGCAAAGCAGATGATCAAACCGGAGTACTGCAAAATGACAACGGCCGGCTGATACAAGCAACTACAGAACCGATTACAGCCAAGCGAATTCGAACAATCAATGGAGATCAGGAAGCGGCTTCCAGAAAGATTGTATGTACGCTAAAGAAATCCGGTGATTTTGGTTAACAAAATGAGATCTTCCAGGAGAGGACTCAGTTTTTTCTGATTAACCTTCTGGAGAAAAAACAGTCACTCTATGCAAATGAGAGTGGACGAGGATGTCTCCCAGACCCATAACATCAACACTAGAGACCCCCCAGAATCCGTGTTCCCACCACCTTTTCCCTTCGTTATTTCGGTGGGCTGTTATAGAACTGCTTTTCACTCCGACTGAGCGATGACCCTGCACAGGCCAGCGCTGTTCCGAATACCGATCTTGCCAAAAACCAATAGAGTCTGTGCAATACAGTACGGTTCAACCCTTCTGAATCCCTCCAAGTGTCCATCTCCCTTCGGCCCTCGACTCTCGATTGAAGCCTTTTCATCGGATCCACTACCGTCCCTTATTCCTCTTCCGTCATTAATTTTGATGTCAGTTTTTGACGACTTATCCTAGTCCTCACACATCTAAGTCCTCTTGACGTGCGCATCCAGAACGACTGACTTTCTAGTTGGAGCATACCAACAGTTCACCCAAACCGAAATTATTTAGCCTACTGAATTCCAAATTCGCCCTGCCCTGTGCTGATGCCGTCTTTCGGGTGGGGTTCCTTGATTTTACTCCTTCCTGTTTCGACTCGACGCAGAATTGAACACTGTCGAAACCTATTTATTGGCCGGTAGCCCGTAAAGATTTACTCATCAAGAAGCAACGTCCCTGGTCTTGTTTTTTTTTCCGTTCCACTGCCCGTACCGTTTGGTCAGGCACTCCAGTCACGCCTTTAAGTTACTACAAGACCTAACTCTTCCCCTTTCTTTCCTCCCACGAACCCCGCCACATTCAGTCCTTCTATAATTCACATAATCTTCAACTCTTCAAGAGCCCATTTAAAGTCCACCTCAAAAGGTCTTCGAATTTTCCAGTTCATGCATGCTTTGTATTACTTCTGTTGTTTTTTTTTATGGAGAGTTTTCGAGTATGGGATCTCCCTCCCTCTGTAAGCTATCTGTGTAATAAAAAATCTCTAGCATCGAGTGTGCCTAGAAAGCGGAAACTTAATCCTCACTCGAAAGCTCGACTGTGTTGAGTAATACCACCGGGGTCGTCCAAATGCAGTGCAGATTCGAATACTACGACGCATAGCAAATGTCCAATGTACATCAACCGTCCAACCTACCAGTGATAGGATAGTCCACGTAACGTTTGGTCTGTCCATCGTAGTACTCTGTGCCCTTGACAACGACCAAGTGCGCGGGAAAATTGACACCCCATGCCAGGGTAGCGGTGGAGATTAGTATCTGAGGGAATAATGTGCAAAAAAGCGTGACTTTCACAATGGTTGATTAAAACGTATGGAGAAGCAAGGCCAAATAACTATAACAAGGATTCCTAATACAGAAGAAGACGGTGACCGATTAATTTACATTATAGTCAAGTAACTGCATAACGATAGGAATTGCTCATTCGATCACAATCCACATTGACTGCGAAACGAAACCGACATCAAGACACAATATGAGCAAGAATAAGACTAGCCAGTGAACAGTTTACTGCGTTGATTTCAACACCAAACAGATTATTCATCCTTTGAGTGGTTAATCCAACCATGCTTGTGCATCACACCAAGCACACATCCCCATCAAAATCCTGACTGCTACGCTGAATAATGAGCTTAGGGACCTCGGTTGTGACCGATTTGATCCCTATTGAGAATGCTTTGGCGAAGTGAGACAAAACAGCAAACCTCCTCTCATTAACAAACGCACTCAGACTTCCGTATACCTTTTGGTATTCATCAACAAGCATAACTGCAACAAATGGGATAATCTCACTGACCCTATCCTCGACGGTCTAGACCATCGCTTGTTGCCAATCATGCGCATGCACGAAAGACATCCCGATAGTCTGCTGAGCACGGCTTTGCATCAGAAAACGAAATCCCGTAAACCCGAATAATGAATGCTTCATTTGCTGGACATCGTCATCGGCACCTCTTACATAAGTGCTGGATACCAATGTATCGCTGCTGTACAACCATAATTTATCAAAAGGCTTTATTGTGCTGAGAAGAGGAGTAAGGGACCTAGTTCTAGTCGCCGTATGAAAATTCCGAGGTCCCTAAGCCTAAAGATAGATATTTTTGATGTGTAATTTATTTCTTCGTTCCATAGAACAATTCACCTCTGCGTCGAGTGAACAGCAGTCATGCTTCTGTGTTAGCTTTGGTCTATTACTATTAGGAATCTTTAGGAACACGTTAGTAGAACCCCGTCCCATGGAGATGTCATGGCCATTGCAGTGCTGAACGCCGGTCTTCTTTCACGTACGCGCTTGGTGATTTCAATACGTTCCCTAGGAGTTCCCCACCAAAGCACTCGCCACTAAAGGTAACATTATGCACGACATAGGATTTGTGGTGTGGGGCCGTATCCAGTCACTGGAGTCAGTAGTTTACTAGGCTCCAGTAGCATCAGATGAACATGATCCGAATCTTTCGTGACGGCCATAAGGTGCTTCACTATTTTTAATATTGACCTTGTTTTAGCGTTTGACTGTCTTTGATAAGATTGTTAGTGCGGCGATCCAATTATAATTCCTGAATGAACTGCTTATTCTCTTTTCCGTATACTATAGTCAACTAGTTGAGAACAGCCACTCGAGTATCGCGCGTTGTGAAATCTACGAACGTATACGTTTGACGGCAGCTGTTGGGTCGAAGCTTGCAGGTTTTTCAATCTTGAAATAATTACCATAGTCGTTAATCACCAACATATGCTGTTTTGGATTGTGGAAAAAACAGCTAGGACAAGCAGTTGTCAGAGACTCGTCGGCGATTCTTTCACAAGAACTGACTTTTCAGTTCGTTTGAGACTGCGCATTCTGTGTAGACTACAATTACACACACAATGTTGGATTTCGCTCGTCATTCCTATTTAATAAAACATCTTACCATTGGACCATTGCCGAAGATACCATTATGTGCGATGTACAGTTCCTTTAGCACTCACTTTCTCAAATCTTTGAGAATCTTTAATTCAGACTCCCATCTGTAAGTGAACCCGATCCGTTCAAAAGCTTGGGAACATCTTAAAGTTGTTTCATCAGACGTGTGAGTCTCACGAAACTCAAGGGAGTCTCGAACCCGCGACCGACTGGCTAGCAGTTTGAACCCAACCGTTCGGTCACGAGCGGCTGATCAGCGCTGGAGTTAACTCGCACTTGGGTAGGGCATAGTGCCACTCATCCTTCGATGACTGAAACCACATCACGTGGTCACATATTGAAGGGCTCTTCGAGTGACGAATTCTCATACGGAAATTTAATTCGTCTAGTAAGATAATCTTTCCTCTGAGCTACTTACCGATTGGCAGTAGTGTGAGATTTGGCAATTTTCAATTGAGACTTCGTTCTGTAGGTGCTGCCAACCAATGATATACAGTCGAGAAAAACTTTAAAGCTATCTCATCCTTGGCGAAATGCACTCATTTGCAAACAAATTTGGTTTTGCGAGAGACTCACTTGGAACCCAGCTGAATCTCTCGTTTGTGATGTTTCCATCCTTATTTGGATTCACCAGAAGTGTGCATCTCCAAAACTCCCTCCAGTTTCGTGAGTTTCAAATAATAATCAGATGGAGGGTTCACTCGTTTAAACAGTGTTCCTTTGTGCTACCTACAGTATATTGGCAACGGGAGGAGATTTGGGGATTTTCAATTTACAACCGGGTCGTCACTCGAGGAAGCAGTCAACAACAGACCAAGTGATGCGGCTTCTGTGATTAAACGATTAGAGGAGCTATATCCTGTCTAAGTGTAAGTTAATCATAGTGCTGATCAGCCGCTCGTGACCAAACGGTTGTGTTCAAACTGCTGGTCACGGAGGTCACAGGCTCAAAACTCTGAAGTTTCGTGAGATGCGTACTGTTGACGATTCCCAATGCGGATGAAACAGCTGTACACTGATTCTGGGCCAATCAGTGTAGATTGGATTCACCTACAGGATGAAATCTCAATTGAAGATTACGAAATCTTTTCACACTACCCTGCTTTGGCATCACCGCCAGATTCAGTCCTTCTATAATTCACATAATCTTCAACTCTTCAAGAGCCCATTTAAAGTCCATTTAAAGTCGACAGCAAGTTGGTCATGTGTGAAGAATATCCACAGATATTGAGGCAACCGTTTCAGGTATGTGCAGCGGCTGTACAAGTTCCTGCATAAAAAATAGCCCCTCAAATCCTAGTTGGCTTGTCTTTGTGTATTCAGCTATAACCAACTAGCGAACTGGTCAGAAATTGCTGGTCAGACTCTTCACTATCATCAACAACCTATTCTGGAGTGCACGCCAGCAACAGATATGCAGAATAACTCATTCGTATTTTTTAATTCTGATCAGCATTCTGTGCAAGCTTTTCCGTGCAGCAGTCAGACACTTCTTCGGTACGATCATTAACGGTTAGGGATTGGTCGGCACAACAACTTTTCTAACGAAGGTGTGCATACTGAACCGCTCAAGAGAGCAACGAAAACCATCAGTACTTCCTCGATGGAATACACTACTCATAAGGCTATGGAATACTCTTCGGCAGTTCATGAATGAGAGATTCACGTGGGCTTCAGTTAAGTCACTCATTACCACCAAGCAGATTTGAAAATGAGTGGAGTTCGGCAAAATCGTCACTGGATTTTTCCCTATCCGAGCAGGACTACCTTTTTGATGTGACAGACTCCAGTATCTAAAGTCTAGTGAACAGCCGTTTCGTAGAAATATTGTACCCAGATGTGCAATGCACGACAACTGGTAATTAGTTGCTTTTCAGACGCACACAATTTTGTGAGTCCCGGCAGCCCCTCATATGTTGATCTTCGAGGCCGCTTAATTGGGTCAGACAACTGGGGTAAAAATCTTGCAAGTGACTGATAGACATTGTTAAATCGCTGAATTTCTCTGGGTAGCCATTTAAACCGTCTGCTGTGAGCAGGTGTTCATGGGGTCACCGAGGCAACTGAACGGTCAACTTCCTCTTGTGTTGACTCTATACACTGTTCACTGCAACGTTTAAGGAGTCGCTCCGAATTCCGATCATGTTCTTGAGTGGTCTGAACATCATAGTACATTGTTGCTAAAAGTCCTTCAACCGTATGAACGGTATGAACATCCGACCAGAAACTTTGAAACAAAGTTGACAACACAGACCGAACAGTGTACCACACGTCAGTCAGTAGCAGTAACTGGTGTTCAACTCAGACCGCCAGAGCCCCTTAGACACATAGACCTTGATAGATGAACTCGCTCCAACGATTCCCCCCACATAATCATCTAGCGAAGGAATGAGGCGGTGTTCTTTCCGTTAAGCTTTGTTGACCTGGGTTGTCTAACGTTTTTAACACTTCACGCCACGCAGCAGGGAAAACACTGGCAAATGCGGACAAATAACGTCCCCGAAAACTATCCTAACTCCGTAACAAACATAAAAACAGTGGATGAAACAACCAAATGGAAAAAATCGTATGATTAGGCTTTTGGATGGCTGCGAGCCCAGAGTCGAACCCGATTTCACCATGAAGTTTAAGCTGTAGCTTCTGCCATTGACTGAAATCGTTAGAGGTAGTTTAAGTAAACCCATCACCGTCCCGGACGACAATCGAAGGGGAGATGTTGAACATTTGACGGATAAACCATCAACACTGTTTGTTGTAATTATCAACATGGGACTCCGGCCGTGCTCTCTGAATAATCAAACCGACCAAAAAAATTCGTATAACCGTGGTCTCGAACGCTATTAAGTAAACGCTGATCACTGTTAGTCTGTGAAACAGACTTCACAGGATCTGTAAAACCCTGATGGGCAAAATGATTTACTTTCGATATTTTCTGCAAATTTCACGTCCACCGGGTATTTTTTATCTCTTGGGTTTATGTTTCTTCTCACAATAATTGAAGTTATCAGGGCTTTTCCTCGTCACAGCGTTCAGGCCTGCACCCCGTTGCTCTGCAACTCGCTTTCAGCAGCTGCTTCGTTACAACAGATTTGATAAATTTGACTCACCGAAATCAACTAAGTACAGTTCAGTGCCGAACTCGGCCGTTTTAGGCACATCTGTCAAAATGACATGATTCTGCTAGCTTACGTGAAGCAGTCAAGTATTGATCGACAGATTTACTGACTAAACTGTCTCGCTTGGAAACTTGGAGTTCTTTGAACTCTTGTCTAAGAAAACAGTGAGCGAGAACAGAAAGAACTGTCGATAGGTCTGTGTTATCTGCATCCATATAGAACATTTCAATACGTGCAGTTTCGTCATAAGAATCTTGTTGAAAAAGACACCCGGGTAGCAACCGAAACGTAGCCAGGGGAACAAATGGACCGTCCTGTCGTACATCAAAAACGCATCTGATTCCGCACCGGAGGGATTCTTAGTGGCCCATAAACAACTGTTACATTGAGGAGACTGGTTTCAATACTGACGAGAGTGTGAGAAACAATGGTATGTCATGAGCATGAGAATTGAAAATGCGGTGAATACTATGCTAAATATAGAATACCTGGATTTTCTCATTCACAAAGAGTTCCTCAACGACTGAACGATCGCGAGATTGTAACCCTGCATGATGTAACCCGATACCAAATGACAAAGTTAACCGCAGATTTGAGTCATGAATAGTTTCAGAGATTGCATCCATCTAAAATGAGAAATACAGTATGAGTTTCAGTGAAACCAAAAGTATATTGGTTATACTAAAAGGGTGGACGTAGCCCACCAACAAATTGGGGTTCCCAATGCCTTCACGGGACAAAAAGCACAGCCTTCCGACGTACGTGTTTTGGTGTCATTTGTTAGTAAAACAATCAAGAGTGTGCAGCCTAGTTTTCAACCCCCTTGAAAACACAGCTAGATTACGCCAGATCAATATTCATTCTTAGTGCCAATGCCTTTAGATAGCTAGCTACTTGAGGTGGCTTTGTTACTGAAACATATTATTCCTCTAGAAATCCCTCTGAAAACAACGTTCACCAAAAACAGCTGAAAACAACACCTTGCTCTGAATCACAAACACAAGGAACATCCTCATCTATGCAACTTAACACGTGTATATTACGGAAATGCACGCTCAATTGGCAATAGCTCAGAAAAATGCAACACAATTCATCTCCTCCACGCTCACGTTTGTTTGGATGCCCGGAGAAATAGGGGACTCGCATGTTTTTGAACACAACACAATAATTCAGGTCTGTGTTGCGTCCGAAGATGCACGTACCAGGTGTTAAATCGAATAAATGAACGTAGTAAACAGTACTTTTGTCAATAAAATGGATCGGACCGAAAACACGATACAACAGATAAGATGAACTAACCTCATTCGGGTCCATATGAAGCCACTTTCTTGTATCTCCCGAAGCAGCAACGTAGCTGACCAAGTCAAGTGCCGTGAGTCGAGTTTGACGCCGACTGGACACAAACACCAAAACTGGTTTATTAGGTGAATGGCTGTTGACGGCTAACAGGAATATAGAAAAGCGACAGATGCAATGAAAGATCGGCTAGCTACCATGATACATCAGTCAATTTGGTCAAGATAAGAGACGTATTCAAAGTTTGATCACAAAGACGGACATCGGCAACGAAGCTGATGACGTTGCTGATGAGTCAAATCGCGCATCCATCCTATCCACTCGGACAATCGATAAGTGATGTTTCAGAATCAAGAACTGACCAAATGTCGTAATTAGGCCCAGATTGCTATATTTTCGTTACCAAATAGGTTCTTGCCAACTGTAAAAAAGGCTCAACTGAAAACATGGTGGACTCTGTTTGGAGGGTTTGTTTTGGACCTACGAAGTTTATGACAGACAGACGTTTTCGGCTGGTCAGCAATGTGATTAGCTCGGGCTTATATAGGATATTAATTGCGTCAAGAAGAAACTGGGGCTTACGGCGATGTGACAGTTTGTGCACCTGCATAATGCATTGGGCTATACTGGGCTATATTTAACACTCACAGAGCCTCTCATTCCAGGTTGGCCAATGGGTATAGGCCTTACTAACACAGTTTCCTGGTACTCCCGACTGAAGGTTGGAAAAATTGTGGAGATTTGTTCCTTAAAAATGTAGATTGCTTTGATGGTCTCACGCCAACCACCGAAGCCTTGAGGTTAAGCTTTGGTTGGGGACCCGAGTGGTCCTATTGTCTAGGCCTGGGTGCCCTGGCAATGTCTCAGCTTTGCCAGTACCTCTGTTTGATCAGCGATGTAGAAATACAAACAGGGAGCCCGCCGCAAGCACTCTTCCCAAGAATAGTAATGGATTGGTAAATGAGCATAAATCGATAGAATATTTATCAACTGACAAGCAGGGAGTCTGTAGCGCAAACAAATATCAGGAGAAGCAATAATCAAAGGTACTGGCCACAGACCGGTATATGACATGAACGACGGAGATATGTATTGTATAATGGAACACAAATGATACGAAGGCCTAAACAACGAACATGTATGACAGCCGGAGTGGTAATATGGAAGGGATCTGACTGAACCGAAGTCATTCAAATTCGCTAGATATTGACTGTCATGGATCAGGGATGGAAGGGGGAACCAACTAGAGTTGGTATAAACGTGTTTGTGTGCTCATAAATATAAAAATTCGTCATAGATTGTCGATTTGCCTTCCATCACACTGTGTTCTTAGTTTTTATGATTTATAGAAAGCAAGACGGCCCGGCATGAGACTCAACAGCTTGGTTCGGACGACCATCGTCATAATAATATTGTTTCATAAGGCGTTAAAAACGTGCTCTCTTTCTTGGGGAGCTTTAGATTGCATGATACTGTATGGATTAAAACAAGGACATAAAACTCAAGCGAACTGTGCACACAGGTAGAGACGAAACTTTCCTCAGCGGAAGAATTCATCTGTCCTCCCTTGGTTGAGAACGAAAATTGTGCAACCTACCGAGATAGATTGGTTTGTTCATGGTAGCCATGCGAGGACAGTAATGCCGACCGGGAAATCCTTGAATATGAACTTCTAAGGGGACCGGCCGAACAGATGGTCTAAAATTGAACAAACCGCGTCCGATGAGTGCGGTGCCACAATTAAGCCCAATCGCCACTTCCGCTATGGATGTCATTGTGGTAGGCACACGAAGCCACGCGGCCAAATCTGGAGCATTGGACAGAGCAGTGGACAGCCCGACAATGCGTACCGTTTGGCCAAGTTGACTGGCGATATAGTTAGCACGGGAGACAAGAACCTATAACATGGATACCCAAGTAAATAACGGGGAGGTTTTCAGATGAATTTTGCAGGCCAGTTCAGTGAAGTTCAACATCATGTAGCCGACAAAACTGTACTTAAATGAAAACTTACCTCCAACACTGGACCACGTTCTTCCCCAAGAAGATGAATTTCGTCTATAACAATCAGACCAATGTGACGGACGTATGCACGCTGCTGCCAAGAACGAGATATACCATCCCATTTCTCTGGGGTGGTGACTATGAGGTCTGCTTTCATTAGCTGCAGGATGTCCGGTGTCACATCCCCAGTAAGTTCCACCACACTAAAATGCAGCACACAAAAAGAATGAGAATTTGTAGTAGAGACAGGTAAGCACCAGAGTGCCAGTGACATTCGTTTGTGAATGCCAAATATGTTAGTGGCTGAGGCTACGCATGAAACCTACAGTGGCCAATCCCACTAGGTCCCTCGGAGGAGACCCCCCAGCTAAAATCGCATGGTTACGGCTCCATTGAGGTTTGACTGCTAAATGATACCCTGTCCAGATGCCCATATACAAAAGCATGATCGGCTAAACCGCCCCCAGGATATGGTTTTCTCATTCAGCAACGACCGAGATGCGAAACTCGTGAACTAAATTGTCTTATGTTCTGGTACCAAGTCCTTATCTGACTAGCCAGACAACTACGTACACTCCTGAGGTAATTGTCAGTTTCTTCTGAACGGGACTACGCTACTTGAGCCCCATTAGAGAGGCTGTATGTTGGGACTGACCAAAGGTATCATAAATGTTACTAAAAACTGCGAGACCAGATTGCGAATGTTCATTAGTTCATCAAGCGCGGTACTTCAGCTCACTAATATATACAATCATTTAGAAGAGACCATCATTTTCCACTCGTGTAGAATCTTTGGGTTCCCAAAAGTTGACTTTCCGGGATTCTACAGGGAGCCGTAATTTGAGGCTTCAGTTCCTCCTGTAAAAAGAGGCCCGTCACAAAGGGGCCACTTTTAGGAAGCCCTCCAAACGGGTAAAGTCGTCTCATAAAAGACTACTTCGAAAGTAGTCCTCATGGTGGGTGGCCTCCTTGCAAGTCTTGGAAGACGGTTATCACATCTACCTTCGGTAGGAGTGCGCTAACCTGGTGGACAGTTCACTCGTTGCCCGAGGTGCCGACAAGTTTAATAATATTTTCATCTACAGACCTGACATTCGCATCGATTTGTTAGTATATACGATCATTCGCGTAGATGTCACAAATGTTCAATAAAATCATCGTCGCTGTGACCTTTCATCGATCCAGTATGTATAATTTTTGTGCGCAAAGTCTCTGCTTCTGGACGTCGCAATTTCCTTGATTTCCAGCCTTAGCTGTCATTTTTGTAACCGAATATATCCACACTCACTACTAAGCACAAGGTTAGCTCGGGCGAATCACAACCGTTCGAAGTCTGTTTTATCCCATAGAGTACACAGAGTAAGAAATACATTGCTTAGAGCAGTGAGGGGATCAGGATGTCTCCACCCAATTGAGGTAGCGTGAAGTTGTAAGTTTAATCAATGGACCTCCTCCTACGCAATTATAATCTGCTGAGAAAAGCAAGAATAAAAAAAGGCCTAAATTGATCTCTTTAAAAAACTGATGGTTTCAATTCGGTGTCTCAGAACACTGGTGGGTTTCTTAACGATGGAGGGAAATGCAACAATGATGCGCAGTCAACCGAGCGGATAAGACTGTGGACTAACAATTCGACAACCCTGGTTCGAGTCTCAGATGAGCGCCTTCAAATGGGCCTCGGTCCCCGTCCTGATAATCCCTACACATGCTGTCTCAGAAATAAAGATGTAAAAATATACTTTAATTGAAACTTAACACACCGCTTTCCTAGCTTTCGTCCAATTCGAACACTCCAGTCCTCCATCCGTTCACGTACGAGGGCCTTCAGTGGGGCGATGTAAACACACTGGAATGAAAAGTAACAGTGAGTCAAATGTACAAATTCATATCTGAATTCGAAGAAAGTAAAAAAAGATGGACTTGTCGCAAAAAAGAAGATATGCATCATCATACCAGAATTCCCAAAGTGGAAGCTTACCTTTTTTGTCGGAGTCTGATTAAACATACGGAAAAAAGCCAACTCAGCAGCCACAGTCTTTCCAGAACCCGTCGGTGCACCCAGAAGCACGTTTACATCTTGGTGGTAGAGGGTGTGGAATAGTTGAGTTTGGATCGGGTTGAAGTGTGTGAAAGAATAGAGCAGCTCGTACCGGCTATTCTGGAGAGCGCAAATTGGGAGAGGCTCAAGGCGAAGTAGATCTTGAGGGTAAACAAAGAAAACAAAGACAACGATTAGGGTACTATATCCCTACAAGGCTCAGAATAGCACAGCTAACAACTTGAACCAGGATAAATAACTGATAGTGAACAGAGTAAAGTTGGACAGACCTGTGTGGGGTGGATCAGACGGGGGCAACATTAGCCGCTTGAAAGAGATCGGGCACATTGCATCAGCACCGAGCCATTGGTCACTTAGTACGCGAACCAAATATTGCGCAGGGAATGGTTCAAATATCGGGATGGTTGCAGAGACGTAAATCGGCTCCTTTGACTTGAACTGAATGAAGAAAGAGTTATTGTACTGACATGGTCATAGGCAATTATGTGTACGATAGTGAGAAATTCCACTTTTTTGTCTCAACGGTAACATGATGGAAAAATTGCGAGTACGAAGTGTTTCCTCGCACCAAAAGTTATAAATGACGAAACCTGCCTATAAACATATTTTCTGGATCGTCTGAGTTTCACGAGTCACGAGTATCAATGTGCTTTAACAGACAGTTTTACCGATACCTGTCTACCAAAATGTAGGACGAATACGGCGTGTCCTCGACGTTTTAGAGGGCAAACTTCGAGCCATGTTGTAAATCGACTACTAAGGTACGCACAATTAGAGGATAATCAATGTTAAGATATTTATCCTTTGTACTGTGTTCCAAAATACGCTTTCGACTGAATGTGCCCGTAACTAAGGGTATCATAGCATCAAAAGCACTACGTGGTCCTCGACCTGTTGTACTTTCGACTCTCCTCTTCCCTGGCCTTCAAAAAGGCCCTATTAAAGGGGTCAACGAAACATTTTACTTCACCTATGGATTGCGGATGACTGCGGGTGGGTAACGTAAGTGGCTAGTAAAATAGTCAATGCAACTAACGGTGGGAGGTCTATTCGTTTCAGCAGTCACTGCGAGAGCGCTCATACGTTTTGTCCTAAGCTGTTGAAGTTTAGTCATGTGGAAAACCAGATCATTTACTTTTTATGAATGTTGTGCGCTTCACTGATTTCACTCACTTTCCAGCCAATGAAGTGCAGTAGTTCCAGCTGCCACAGCTTTGTTCACAGATTATAAGAAGAATAAGGGAATGAGAGCCACGCGTTGGGGGCGACGGCTTATTCTGTGCTCATTCTGTGTCCGATATGGCACGGAGTGGGAGCTAAGCAATGAAGGTAATAGCTTTATTGCAAGGTACGTGTTGTGCGTTTAAAAGCTTAACTAAAATTAAAGTAGGCATACGTTTCATCTGCACCGCCCGGAGGATGGGGAGAGAACAGCAGTAGTAGCACCAGTAATGGAAGTTTTAATAATAATGATAGTTTGATAATAATAGTAATAAATCTGGGTAGGTAAGGATGTCAAGAAAGCCCATAAAGGGAAAAATACTTGAAAGTTGAAACAATACTAACGTAAAGAGAGCATAGAGGAGGGACCCGTTGCAAGATACACTGGCGTATCGACACAGTTCAATATATGAAGTCGATGACGATCGTGCAACTGCCCTGAATGTGAAATGAGGCGTGGTGGGGCAAATGGACTTAGACGTTGGTGGATCCAAATCGGGATGTGTTTCGCATGCCTAAGTCAAGGTTACCACTCAGTTCTGTCTAGGCAAAGGACCGAACACCATGTAAAACGCTAAACGACATCGGGGATGGAATAATGAGGTAGTCAAAATGCAAGGGTCGGGATTCGGTTGCAAGCATAAATAAGCAAAGGTTTTGCATAGTTTCCCAGAACTGTGTCCAAATGTGAAAGTGTGTGTTGAATGAACGCTTTAGAGAAGCAACCGACTTTGTCCGGTTATGAAAAGACTCATTTTTCACACCACGCTACGAAGTACAACACAGCCCATACTCCCGCGAGATATGACGTCATACTGTGTTCACTCATATCGGCGAGCTTCTCTGGTGACTGTAACTGTGGAGACCACCAGTCATCAAGCTGGAAAAAATTTCGCTTTATTGATTTTCGCAATTCGAAAAGAAAAGAAACACCTCGGGACGAGAAGTTGTGTGCATCAGTAACTTCTGGTTACGAGGGAAGGGATTTGAGCAAATGCTGTGAATTCATCCTCTAGGTGTATAAAGCCTATTCTTACTGCCAGGGCAACCAACCGTGGCGGCCGAACATCAGCAGGGCAATATGAAAACAACGATGTGATCGCAACATTAATAAACATTAGGGACAGTGTCCGTGCTCATCAAGGAGAGCCATAGTCTCCTGTTAACCAAAAACTAAATGCCAAGTCCAAAAACTTGCTGACAGTGTGAAATTGCAATGGTGACTTCGTCCTGTAAATGAAGTTCATTTGTGTAGAAAAGCCGAAAGGTTGCTTCATCCCTATTGGGGTTTACCACAAATGATCAGTTAATCACACTGTTGATCGGCCACCCATGGCCGAACGGTTCTGTTTTCAACTAATAGCCGGTAGGGCGATTATTTGAAACTCCCCGGAGTCATATGAGATTCGTACTGCTAATGATTCCCAATGAAAAATGGAACAGCTATACAGTGCTCCTCGGCTTTTCAGCATAGACTGATCTCTCTCGTGGTAACAGATGACCACATGATGGATGTCCCTATAAGATGGGAATACCGTGTTGGATACATTGGAGTCAAATATCAGGGTGTACTCGAAAATTCGACATCAGCAGTACCGAATGTGCTTTACCGGAAAAAAGTGGCTGATTGGAACTTTAAAAAAGAAAGACCGAGCAGTGGAATGCAATCCGGCAACACCATGTTGAAAAAACGTCTGGAGCGGAAGATAAAATACAAAAATACTAAATTCATGTACGTGATATCATCTGAGGCACAGGATGACAGTAGTCATCAAAACTCACCATTCGCTTTGTCAATGTCCAGTACTCCGAATGGTAGATAAAGCCCTGTGCGGGATCTTCAATCCAAATCCAGAAGTTCTGCTGCACTCCATGTGAACGATCGGACCACGTGAAGTCCGGTTGCAGGGTGAGACGAACACGCAGAATGGTTCGAGTGACAGGTTGTGTTTCGGCAGATACCTGAACCCGAGGCACGAGTGCCGCCAAAGTGGAGACCTCACGAGCACCCTCCTTACCACGGTAGCGCAACAAGTGAGCTGAATAAAAGACGTGCATCAGAAAAGTTCCGCGGAAAAAAGAGTTGCAACAGATGCATATTATGAACTGAATCAAACAATATGGAGACTAAAAGTCGTGTTTCTGTTAGTTTCACTTATTCAGTGGCGTCCATAGCAATCATCATTAATTCCTTCTAGCCTACACGGTGCTAAGCTGAGTACATGCTGAGAGATAGAGTTGAATTTGTGATACTAGTAAAACGGCATTGAAACGGTCCAACCAGTAGATTGTTAAGGTAAACAAACGAAATAAGGATATGGATTTTCAGCACGGAATTGTCATGTAACATTCACTCGGTAAACCTGACAGGGGCCAGGCCATACATAGGTGGTTAGGAATGTGACACGAGTTCAGACTATGCTAAAAGTAGGTAAGTAACAAAAAGAATGACACAACAGCTCATGTATCCATGCAACATGGCTCGTAGGCGAGCATCACTTAAATCAGACAACACGATGAGCAAAACATTGATAGCACCATGGTACCCGGATATATATATATATATATATATATATATATATATATATATATAATGAATTCATGCCAATAACTGTCAAATGTGTCAGTTTCCCGCCTCATCGGTTAACAATACATGATGGATTGGAGTGGCCATGAAGGTCGAAACAAAATTTATCATCCAGTGCTAAACAGTTGTCAACGAATGTATTCGATAACCATTGACAACCAAGTCGTATCTTGTGACACCATTATAACTGTCTAGTTGATGTTGCATTGAATAGAACGAATGTGAAACAACCAGCTAATTTCCGACTTTTATCTACCATATATCGTTTCATCGCTGAATCCTGTGGTGAGGCTAAACCTACCAGTTGATTAAGCTGTCCTTAGTTGATCAGAAGCTCCAGTGTTCTCAGCCAGAATTTTGCTGAAGCTTAGTATAACAGTAACAAAATCGCTCTCGACGTAGGCTCCAAACTCACTTAACTCATCCACCGCAGTTTCGCGTAGGCGATCTAGTGATAGTCCCAACTCATCCACTCGTTCAATTAGTCGGAAGGAGGTTGATTCTGAAAACTGCCACAAAGGTGTTTGGCAATCCCACTGGCGTTGTTCAATCATCTATAAAAGCGGACAGTAGCGCATATGCCATAAGTGTGTCAATAAAACATGGGAAAATACGGTCCAAAACTGTACAAACTGACTCACACGAGCCAACTGCAGAGTTGTATACGCACAGTTCGACCAGCCCTGACGAAGTGATAGTTCGAACAAATAACGAACAAGTCTCCCGGCATTCTGATGTATATAGAACATATCAGACTGAAGCGAATGACAGCTAGGACTGTGCCGACTGATATAACCTTGCAACAGTGCGTTGACTTTCGCTGGAACATCCGAATCGACATTTCCAGCTTTTTGGATCGGGACACGACAAACAGCGACCTTCAAATCATTCAACTCACTTCCCTCTTCATCACGCACCTGGGAAACAAAAAAATACAATAAACGGTCATATTGAGGATGCAGTGAGGATGTTATCCAATCCTAAAACTATGTGAGTCAAAACGAAGCAGTACTAGGGGATATCTTACAACAATGCTGCGTTCTACAGAAATATAGGCTGTAGCCATGTTTGTAATCCCTAATTATCAACTATAAATGCCTACGGAAGGTCTAGTAACTCTCCGTCCACCAGTGACGTTTTACCGACCGTTGTCCGCCACTAATGATGCTTCCATGTCCTCCATTTCTACATTTTCTATATTTGCACGTTTTCTCTACTTGTTATCGACCTCAGTAACCAACTCGATCATCATCATCATCAAAGACAGCAACATCAGTGTTGACACTGATGCTTCACTGCCGTACAACCGTAAGGTTCGTCTAAATATACTTAAAGCCGTAGAATGAAAAGAAGAGAAAAAGAGTGGGTGAGGGAGTGGACCTAGTGGTGGCCTATGTCAAGCATTCTGAGGTGCCTACACCTCCAAGCGCTCAATCAGACAGTCTGGAAAGAAACTGACAGCACGAACGCCACTGACATCGATTAGCCGCCATTTCTTGCAACGTCTCCAGCCATGCACAGGCGGGGTCACGGGGGCCCCATCCTGG
>SJOL01007009.1:295812-325052 GCA_004794785.1 Opisthorchis felineus
CTGGTATGAGAGACTCTGCGAGTGTCGCGGGACACCCCCCAGTATAGCTCAATGGGTCGCTGAGGTGCGCAAACCGCCACACCACGGTAAGGTCCAGTCTCTTCGATCGCTCGTGAACAGTTAGCTAACTCGTCCTAATCAGTCATGGAATCAGAAAATGGCTGGAATCCAGAGGACCGAATATCAACGAAAAGTGATGTGCGTAGTATGTGCTACCGGTCCCGAAATTTTCACACATATTTGTTACAATTTTGTTGCCCATAGAGGAAACGACAGAACCTTTGTTATTGAACTTTTTCTCGTGATCAGGGTTCTCTCAGGAACCCTAATAGGTTACCATAAATACGGAGATGTCTTAAGATTCTCACGAACGAAAGTGTCGTACCAACTCCTAAGCGCGCAAGGGTAATATACCGCTGGAATCCTACCACGATTCATTCAACTTTTCATCGGGATATTTATAAATTTACGTGCATAGATAATAAAACCTAGGGAAACAAACGGTTGACTAGTGATTGAACTTAATCTGAACTGTGCCTTCCTTCTCGGGAAGTTGATCTAATAATTACCAAGTCTTCGGCTTGGTAAAGGTGTATTCTGATCCCGAAAAGATGCGCAACAAACGGCCTTTCATCCTTCATGTAAGTCATCAGGAAGACCGATAGTTATGCATATGAAACGGCCTGTCTTTCACAGGTAGCCAAGTTGTCCGACTAAATGAAAAACTGGTTCAGCCAAGACTCACGTCAAGATCAAATTAGTTATCTATGAAAGCCAGTTGACGGGATAATAATTCCGTCATCAGTAGTTTGAAGGGTAGCGTCATCGATCTCTCCATGCCATCTAATGAGATCCAACAAGGACAGAGAACCTCGCGTAGGTTAGGCGCTCCAAAAAGTTGAACATTTATCGTAAAAATGTATAGCTTCATAGTTTCGACCTGAAAGTCACGGCTGCGGGTTAAATCGTTGCAAACGATTGTGGTTTGTACTGTGATCTGTACTGGGCAGCTGTAGGGCTGGTTAGTTACTTGCTACAGAAAGCTTTTTAGGGGCCTACCCAACCATTTTGTTCCAACAACGTGGGAAAAACATGAAAAACGGGTTAAACACTCACCTTCATGGCACTAAATTCTGAAGCTTCGCTCAGCAATGAAAACAGCTGGGATACCAACATGTTTGGTTCAAGCAAATCACGGACCTTGGCTGCGGTGCTGAACCGAATGTAGAATAGACTAGCAGTGCGCCCGCGATCAGTGGAAGCCAGCTGACCCGTACCAGGTTCATAACGAATCATTTCGGCTTCATCTAGCGATAGAGCACTAGCGCGCACAGCCCGATCCAGATAGTCAAGAAGAACTGGGTCATTCTTCAGGACAAGTAATGGGAGGGAAAATGAAAGAGCAGTGGTGCAGGCAATTTGTAAGGGAGCATAGAAATCGGTAGGTCGAAAGACACAGTTGAAAAAAATTTGACTTTTCTCATGGTCGTAAATGGATCAATTCACAAAAGCAATAAGTGTACGATGTCGACGGGAGATACCTCGTGGTTGAAATACGGAGGATTATATGCTGGGTGCTGGCCACACGGAAGGGCCAGATGACCTACTCAAATGTACTGTCACCACATGACTCGATTGGGCATTCCGGTTATTCAATTAGTGTTCAAACACGTCCATTTTCTAGTGGAAGACTCACCAGCAATTGTCATTAGGAACCACACAATACACCATCCTAAGCCCATGCTCAACTGTCGTGGGTCCAATAATGCAATGAAACTCCCCTAAGCAGGTCTCCCTACACCCATGTTCAGTGACCATCTTCGGCTTCATCGTAGTCTCAGCATGAGTCACGAACGAATTTTCAATCCTGGTAGCAAATCCTGGGTTGAATCAGTATGTTCAGGTAAACATAAGTTCACGAACGAGCGCTGGGTGACAACAGCCTTTATGGCGTCCACTCTTCCAGGGTGACCTTTTCAGACAGGTGGTACCCATAAACACTGTAAGGAGATTCTGTTGTACCGCAAAATGTTAGAATAACCCCAACATTCCGACGAGTTTTATGACGAGAATTCACCTCGCGGAATGCATAGGAACATTGTTACTACGACTGTTATCATACGTACCGTGACAGGGTTGCGTTGGGAAGTCGTCAGTATGTGGCAACATTTTAGCCCACAGATGCGCCAATTAACGAGCTTTACATACGCATACCGCTGGAAGAAGCCCAGCTAAACAACCAGGAAGTATACATCGGTGTGTAGACCGTTTATTGCATGTCGCACTGGTAAGATGGAAAAAAACGTACCTCTACTGAGCTAACCGGAACTCCATAATGCATCGGGTTTGCCGTCAAACGGACGAATAGGTAAGTGTACTTCAACCAGTTAATTGCATCATCAATATTCGATATGGTCCCCAGTGCAATCTGTATGGGAAACGAAGATACGAAAGGTACAAACAAGCAAATTGAGGGCTGTCACCGTTTTTAGAGTACTTTTCAGTAAAAACGAAGTCGGTATGTCTTACCTCTGCATTCAGATGGTCCTGAAGATTAAGCAGTAAGGTGCTTTCAATCGCATGCTGATTGGTAATCACACGGAGATAGTGGTCTAATTTGTCCAAGGCAGTAATGATGAGGGCTTCCCCCAAGGTGTCGAATTGTGGTCTGCCAGCACGACCGAAAATCTTTGTGAAACGAAAAATGATTATAGCGAATAATATAACCAACAAATGAATCCAGTGTAGGAAAGACACATTTACTGGAAATGTCAGATGGATCAGGTGGATATGCTGTAAACGCAGCTGGTTACTTGTATACTCATGAGCTGAAAGTGCAGGTTACTGGTGTTTTTATTCACGCTTACGGTAGTGGGTATAGGCGACAGGTTGGACAAGGCAATGAACATACGTTTGAAGGAAAGCGTGTTCCGAGAGGAAAAGGAATCGTTCAAGGACAGAACACGACTGTGTTCGTTGTGTGTAACTCAATCGGGATTCCGTAACCCGGACACTGATCCAACACGTCGTCAGAAAATTCCAATCTACATACCGAATCGCCCTACTGGTAGAGACAGTTTCAAACGGGACGTGCAGCCTGACAGCTACCCAGGGCTGTAAGTTATCGTAGCAAATCAGTACAGGTAGTGCTTAGCTACAAGAGCGTCGCCGTAAGGAGTGCGCCCTGAGTTCTGTCTGTACATAAAACTGAACAGATTTTGAAGCGAGTGGATGTTAAGAAGTTCTTACCTGAAGCACGTCCAACACGTCCAAATCTGTGAAGTCTGATTTTTCAGCCTTGTAAACACGTGTGCCTTTGATTATTACAGCGTGAGCAGGCAGGTTCACACCCCAAGCCAAAGTGGCTGTGCATACCAGTACACGAATGTGTCCCTCTGAAAACATACGCTCTACAAGAGAGCGATCCGCTCGAAGCATGCCAGCATGATGACACGCGAATCCGTCCGGAATCATTTCTCGAAGAGCCGTGTCACCCGACCGCTCAATCTGTAGTTTGAAAAGAATAAAACATAAGGCGAGTGACACCCATCGGAAGCAGCTAATTACGATATGCAAAAGGGGCAAAAGAGGCCGTAAACAGAGATTCCGGGAAGGATGACTTAGGAGGCCTTATCCGTCACATCTACACAGGAGTTTCAAAATGTGAGGGGACAACTTAAACATTTTCCGTAAAATACTTAATTGGATTTCTCGTAAAGTCATATTCTCCTCGAACGGCAGCAGTGCGCATCTGAAGAAACTGCAGGGAGCTTCGACCGCATGATATCCCGTATAGCAAGTAGCTTGAAGACTAAACCGTTCGGCCAGGAGTGATTCCCATTTGGCCAGGATATAGAACCACTTACCTTAAATCAATGGCGACCACATCAAGTGGTTCTGTGTTGAATAGCTTCTACTCAGATGACTTCTCAGATGGAACTTTCACTCATGCTGTGTAAGTCTTCTTCAACTGAACTACACATACTCGAAAAGTCGGTCAACACGGGACCATATGATACGGATTCCGTGATGGGAGGATGAGTGGCGCTATATCCTATCTAAGTGCGAATTAATCACAATGCTGATCAACCGCTCGTGGCCGAAAAGTTCAGTGTTCAAACTACTGGCCGTGAGGTCGGCCGATCGAAACTTCCCGAAGTTTCATAAGATGCGCACCGTTGACGATTCTCAATAAGGATGAAAAAGCTGTACAGTGCTTTTCGGCTTTTGAGCACACATTTGCTCACTTACAGACCGAAATCTCAATTGGAAATTTTCAGAATCGTTTGCATAAACGGAACTTACTAATCGTGATAGCGGCTGACCCAAAATAACAGAGGTATCGGTAATCTTTCCAAAATGAAAACAGGGTTAAAGTAGGACGGGTTTTTCCACGACCCCATCGAGTTCAAATTCGAGTTCAGCCGAAGGCGGGTACAACCATTATTCCAGCTTTTATCGTTGAGCTCTGCTAGACTGATCGATCCGGTGTTCAGTAGGTTGACCAAACCGAGACAGAATCGTACATGAAGCTTCTCCGGTGAGTTCATGTGACAATCATCATTCTTCACAATAACAGTAGCAAATATCCGGTCTAGATTTGAACAACTAGACTGGGCGCCCCAATTTGAGGTTGAGGAAACAACGCACGCGAGATCCACTGGTCAACTATACAAATCTTTCGGGTTTGTCAGCGCATGCAACTAAAACTTAATTCAACATTTTGAAAGTTCCACGCCATTCAAAACATATGGGAATTCACAGAATGTGAGTGTTTGCTACAGGATTTTCTTACGGCATGTTTTGGAGTGCACGACGTTTGAAAGCCAAAAAAGGCACTTTCCATGAACAAGCAGTGAAAGGAGACCGAAGATGGTTACGAAAATGTAGACCTGAG
This sequence comes from Opisthorchis felineus, assembly GCA_004794785.1. Taxonomy (NCBI): domain Eukaryota; kingdom Metazoa; phylum Platyhelminthes; class Trematoda; order Opisthorchiida; family Opisthorchiidae; genus Opisthorchis; species Opisthorchis felineus. The sequence continues at coordinate 300,710 of SJOL01007009.1, forward strand.
GAATCACAGGTCGTGGAAGTACGTAAAGTTTAAATCTATTCACATACCCGCTTTAATAACCCAGGTGGAATGTCTGTTTTCGTGGAGAAGTACTGAATCTGTTGCAGCTGCCGCGCCTGATCTCGAAGCCAACGAGCCGTTCTGAACGTATCACCCCGAGCATGCACAAAGACCATCACCTAAAACGAAATAGCCAAAAGTAGCAGAGTAATATTACAACCACGAAAACGAACCACTCAACAAAGTGGACAACAGCTATTCAGACTGAGGGAGTCACTGACTTGGTGTCCTTCTCTCAGCTGTTCCAGTACTGACTCGTAGCAGGCCGTGTTCATGTTGACTTCTTGTGTCTTGCGAACAGAACCGCGCACTCCAATGAAAGACATGCGCAGTGGAACCGGGCGAAAGCGCTCGTCAAAGTAAAACAGACCGCAGAACGGATCGACGTGTAAGAAATGGGCCACGTCCAGATAGTTGGGCAGGGTTGCAGATAGGCCAACCAAGCGAATCATGGTTTGTGAAGTTTCAACCTGTTGGACAAAATCGGCGGTATGGCTTGAATTCCGTGCAGCTAACGGACAATGAATTAAATTTGTAAAGTGATTTGCAGACGTAAAACGAGGGTGAATGCCGTCGTACGCAACATAAATTCGCATTGCTTGTTTATCCTCCACAAAAGCTGCATTTCGTAAACTAAGCAACGACATGATAACGCTACTCGATTCAAAACAGCAACATTAACAGCTGTAGAATTCCGATATCACAGCGCTGCAGTCGCATCTTATAAGTGGGATATCACTGCAGGCATGAGTGTATTGGATGAACATAAGGGTAAGAAGGGCGGAGAAAGAGAGCTTTTGAAGCACCTGCAAATAAGGTAGTAGAGCGGTTAAGCTAAAAGGGGGAGAGTGGGTGCTACGCGCAGACAGCGCGGCGGATCATAGTAGAGGATAAAAGCGTAAAAACTAGGGACAAAACTGACACTTCGGGATAAGAAATCAGAGTACACGTTACATGAACGATAACGTACACCCGGGGAACGACTCGAACCGCGATCTTCCGCTTGCCGAACGAGTGCACTACCACCTAAGCTACCGGAGACGCTCGCTCTCTGTCATACATATGAATCCGATTTGTCGCAATTCCGCGTATAGGATTAAAAGTTGACTTCTGTCAGCGCCAGTAGTGAGCCCCATAACGTGGTAGAAGTTGCTGGGGGGGGAAGGGGAGGTCGGGGGTTCGGGTCCACCCCGTGGCCTGTCCTTTCTTTCACGGTGCGTGTAGCTGGACTTCTAATTTCAAGATCAATCCAATCCCACTATACTTTTCTAACAAAAGCGATACTCGTAATTAGTACTGTTTCCATCTTACACTAACCATCGCTGTAAATAGGTAACCAGATCCCAGCAAATCATATTAAAGAACCCTTTTGTTCTTATTTAGACTAACTAATTAGACGTAGACGGCTTAGATACGTGACTTGCTGGCTAGCATTTTCATATAGCATTAAATGCACGAGATCATGAGTACAATGAGAAACCGAAAACACTTATACTCATACTGTCAACAGTTCACATGTCTCGAATGTGCCAATGGGAACTCACTAAAAATAAATCATAAGCACTCGTGAAAGACCGGTTGGTACTGAGCGGGTCAAAGTAAAGCAGCCGAGAATACTTATCAAAACTGACGAAAAAGGGTCACATACTTGTCTCAACGTTCGTGCAACCAGAACTTCGATGACCGCCCCGCGATCCTCGTGTAATAGGTGTATTTCATCGATAATCAAGAGCTTGACTAGCCTGACTAAAGTTGCATCACCAGAACCCTTGCGGGAAATTACATCCCATTTCTCTGGGGTGCTGATTAATACCTAAAATGATGAAGCAAGTTCGAGATAGAACAAATGAGTCTTCAACCACTTGTAAACTCGATCCTATGAAGCAACAAAGAGTTGTTAAGAAAAATAGATTTGCGAATAAACAGAACCAAAGTGAGACTACGTTAACGCTGCACAAAAACAACTGAGAATGACCAGCATAAGAGGAAGGAAAACGCTCTAACCGGAATCATTAGGTCCCATATGGAGTACGTGAAGAACCCTCGCCTAGTGAAAGATACACGCTGAAGCGTCGGTTAATGTTGGTATGGAAAAAGAATAACTTTTTGAAGCGCAACAAATTTTGATGTTGAGATTCGAATCTAGTGGCAGAGCTAATGCTTCCACCAAGGAGGCCTTCAAACCCTCCAAATTTATTGATCAGGTCGTCATCAGCGAATTACTTACCTTGGCCTTACAATTAATTTTTAAAAGGCCCCACTCTACGCATACTCCTACATGTGTCCAGTTTTAGACTCGACCGCTGTTTGTACAGTGCTTCTATTTGTGAGAAACATCCAAACAAGCGTCACTTCTTGAGAGACACCTGCAGTCCTTTAGACTCTTCTGGTGATGTAAATTCCCCGTATAAGCAATAACCATGCGAAGAAAACTCTCTGTTCCTTTACAATCATTCGAAAGTGGCTCGTCACAAATGATGCGATCTGGCTGACCAATATTTTTCGTATCCATTATCCTTGGTAGATGGAATTTGTTTGGAACTTGAACACCGAAATGAACTTATACGGAGTTATACACTCATTCACGAATCAAGATGGTGTTCACGCAAGGTGCAACTGGAATTCTCATTTATCATATTTTTTAACAGGATGTGTTGAACAAAGACCACCGGTAATGAGCTGTTCAGGGTTTTCATTAGCATTTTAAATAGTCGTATGAAGAAAAATACTCCCATTTCTTGAGTATCATTGCGACTGGAGCATGGAATCACCGTCGTACGACATAATCAGCTGAATAGTATCATGAACGAGAGATCCAGATGAGTCTCACGTAAATGCCATGCTTCGTTTAAAACAGCCAGATCACGCAAAATCCTTGTCTCTCCACCGGGAAAGAACGTGTGCCGCGGAAACGAGCAACAAAACTAATACTCTGTACAACTGTTTTTCTGAAGCTGTTTTGGAAGAGTGTACCTACGTCGAGAAGAAGTTACCCCATCTGACCAATATTTACACCAATTAGCCCATCGTTGGTCTCACTCCAAGTTTGACGCTGTTGCCCACTCAACCAATCCACCAATAGATAAAAAAGCTCAGGTCATATGCCTGCTGTACGTCACCACAAGGATACTTTTTGTAGTGTTGCAGCTTCTTACCAACGCAGCCAGTGAACAGAGCTTGGCCGAACTAATTGGTCAAACTACTGGTTCGCACACTGTATACGCCATGCTAGCGTGAGTGTCCATTACACCCTAATAGCGGCGCCCATCAGGGTGCTATTTTCACGCTTTTCTGTTTGCATATGAAGGACGTGCTCATTCCTGGTTTTCTGATCCAATCAAAGCACGGTGATAACACAACAGTGCTTGGGTGTAGCTCCTGCGTGCCTGGGGCATACTTGCAGTTGCAAACTGAAGTCGACAGAGCCGTCAGATGGTTGGGTGAACTCGTTCTCATCCCCGAAATGCCTAGATTTCAACTGTTTTACCAAAGTTATAATGACGGAGGTTCTTCAACAATCCTCGATCAGTATCGTCTTTCTTCGGGCTCATCAGGTAGGTCCAATCCCCGAGTTTCCCTTTAGTCCATTTTAGGTTTTACTCAAGCCCAAATTACATACAATTCATGAAGTACACCCTTTTGCACAATAATTTGGTCTTGATGGGAGACTCAACCGAAACCCAGCTGAATCACTCGTTCATGATATTTTTCAATTTAGCTTGAAAATGGGTGTATTTCGCAAATTATATACAATCTGGGTTGGAGTAGAACATAAAGATGTTGAAAACTCTGAGACTGGGTCCATCTGATGAGACACAAAAAGTGGCGAAACCGGTTTTGGGTTGACTTTTCAGCAACCTTGTGAGTAGTATGTTTGCCAAGGAAACCCAGCTGTATCTAGACGACGATAATGTGGGTGAGACGGTCAAATAAGGACTCAAGCACTAGAAAACAGTGGCACCGGACGGACGCTAGTGGTATATCAAACGACTAACTGGCTGAACAAGTGGTTCTTTGTCCAACAATCACACTGAGCACAGACAAAATGTTCCATTAGGTGACAATAAAAAAGCGAATGCAGGCATGTCATGTGCACACATGTAGCCCGGTAGCTGTTTGACTACTTAATATTAGTACCTATACAATCCCTGCGAGCACTCAATTCTTGAACAGAATTCTCGAACGATAACGTCTAATGGCCGATATTTTAAAAGCTCAAAGGTACCCACGTTTACAAGCAAGCCACTGCTGCACTTGACGGTTATTGTAGAGCCCCTAATCAGTACCAGACACTAATTTGTCATTTTCCAGTTCAACGACAACAGTTCAAAGCCGATGAAATAAGCGTTCGCTAAAATACAGATAAGAAAACTGATGGCGATCAGAAAACGAGTTAGATCTACAAATACGAGTACCTGAGTTTCCATGATTTCCTGCTTGGTGAGCTGCATATCTCCAGTGCATTCGCGCACTTTCAGCCCTAGAGGCGCCAGACGTTTGGAGAACGTGGCTGTGATTTCGGCGGCGAGTGCTTTCATCGGAGCTAAGTAGACTATCTGTAATGGAAAGGAACAAAAAAATTCACTGTCGCAAGGTCGTAGTCGGACAAGCTACCAATGGTTGCAGTCATATGTCAGTTAGGCTAGATGAACTGTAAACACTTCAGCAAACCTTGAATGCTTTGAGATCCAGTACGGAATCAGCTGTCAAATGCGATCGAAGAAGTTGTGCTATGGTCAAAAGAGCGACGTTAGTTTTACCAGCGCCAGTTGGAGCAGAAACCAACAGATTTTGGGGTGTATTGTAGGCTACCGGGTAGACGATTGACTGAATTAGATTCAGTTGTTCCATCCCTTCGAATATGCGCTGACCAATCTGTAATTCATAAAATGAAGTTATCAGGACGGGAACACACCAGTTACGCGCAGTAAGATAGTTGCTACAATTCCTATATGGATGATATTCCAGAATTCATTTACCAAATAAACAAAAAGGAAGAATCAAAATATGCCTGGACGCGCACACGGGACAGTTACACACAATATGAGAAACTATCCGTCAGGAGGAACGCTACCGCTAGATGAAGGTTTGGTTCCAGTGCACGTCACGAGGTTCCTTGAAGAGTGAACCGAATTGCAAGCGAAAAAAAGTCAAGTCTACCTGTATTCAAATCGTGTGTACAAGGACACCACAGTCAGTTGTAGTATACCGGGAGTTAATCTTCCCAAATAGAACAGCCACAAACATATAACGGCAACAAACCCAGACGACTAAGGATGATAACCACAGTCCACTCGGACCCGAGGGCGGCCTAGTGGCTACATCTAGGTTGTCCTGTAATGGAAAACACAACATTCCGCCCAGAATAAAATTCTCACAGAAGTGAAGCTTCCGATAACGGAAACTTCGAAAGCTTCGAATATTTCCCACAAACGACAATGCCCCTTACAGGTGAGAGCCAAGCAAGAAATATCTGTTAATACCATTAATTAGGCGAACAGATGTTCCCCTTTTTTTCCAATGGACTGATGAGGCAACATGTGGATGTATCTGAGTTGTTCGCTTCACAAAACCGTAGCGAATTTCCTTTGTTCCAGGCTAGCTAAGAAACGAGACCAACGAAGCCATATCATCAAAAACGAGCCTGAATGAATGCCAATTAATTTACACAAAAATCCACCCTTCGTGTAAGTATGGAAGTACACGTAGAATTATTCTAGACCTCTCGTATTTTTATTAATTTTAATCTAATATTTTGTCGGGACGCGTCCAGATGTGAAAAGTACATGTGCAGAGAACGACGCGTCCCCAAGGTCACCATCGGTCCCACACATTCCGGATGGCAAGTGCGTTGGCGGAGCTCACCAAACACGGCTTAGCAGCATGTGACCAGCGGAGTGGGTGTGAGCTTGTTCGCGCCAGGGACGTCGCCATTGGCTGTACGGAACGAACAAGTGAACGACCATATTTGGCCATTTAGTCATCCTATGTATTTACGCAGAAGCTCTGTATGTTTGTCCTGACAATACAGCCGTGTCCCGGGTTCTCTGTCTTCTCCTTATCGCGTAGTCTGGCGGGCTCAGTTCAGGCGTAACCAATAGACGGCCACCCACGACACAACATATTTGTACTGGATACCACCTCTCTGCTCGTATCCATCCAATAACTCAAAGAGTTATGTTGAGGACGAACTCGAGGAGATAACTGATGACCCCGCCGGTAGTTTCGAGCATCCCAACGAGACCATAGTACGATAGTAAATCGTGAAAACTCCATGCTACTAAAATTCATGTAGCAGGAGCACTCCGAATTAACATGTCGTTGGTGTAACGAAGAACGATCAGTTCAACTGATTTTTTAGTACAATTCCACAGGGTAAAAAAACGCAACAAATGACACCACATTACCAACCGGAAATATCAACTTATGGCCATTGGAGTCAAAGCTCACCGGATCCAGGGAGGAAATTTTGACAAGCGGTACATCCAAAATTGAGGAAGGTGGCTTGGACGGTACGGGGAATTTGACATGATCCCACAAAGGAAATTGTTTGGAGTCCGTGCCGGCAGGAAGTCGAAGCTGTGAAAAAAAATCAGAGAATCGGAAGCTGTATCTAGAAGTTAGTGGTCGTGATCTCTAGGTGTGAACGTCAGCCAGTTTTCACAAAATTTTCACCATGTTCGGTCATGCTTGACCTCTGCTACAGGGTTTGCCTACTCGGTGAAAGCGGAAAACTGCACCTGAGTGAAGTATGATCCTTGTTCGTTGCTGCGGCCGATTAGTTTACCGCAGTCAACTATTGGTACGCTAATTTGCCGCAGAACATCCTCAGAACAATCTGCTGCGGGATAAGAAGGAATAGCACTAGCCACTGGTGTTCATGTAAGGTTGGGTCAGCAGTGGTTGTAGTGCTGGCCGAATAGATTAACGGCAGTGTAGAATATTAGTGCTTCCCAGCTTCACGATTAACAGTACACTAAAACCAGGCTCCACAAACAAAAGGAAGATGGGAAGAAGACTTATTGGTAGCCTACCACAAGCATCAGAGAGGCGGGCAGTCTGGAGTGACTCTTCACGTATTCTGTACAAGGTTTAAAAACGAATCTGTCGAGTAGTGTCAACCACAAAAATGACGAACAACTACGGACAGTGACAGATGGGCCAGCTATTATCGGTCGGTAGCAATGACCATCATCATCATTGACAGCATGACATTAATCAATGCTAGGTCATCGAATTGCATGCCAGTTACGGCCGTTCACGCTGGTCTGTCCTGTTCAATTTGCCACTCCGGTGTCTATGCGGTCAACTACGCGTAGCTTCGCTACCAAGTGGCAAGTACGAATACCAATGAAAGTATTGTGTGGCCCCTTCCGATCAGGCTTTCCTGTTTTCCAATATCCTAAATTTTACATTCTAACGAAATCTTATCGAAGACAGCCGGAAATTGGTCCGGTGACAATTGAATCCGCGAACAATTGGCTTGCGACGAACTCACAATATACCATCAATAGGATAAGAATTGTTGCATGATTAGCCCGTTTTACTATTGCTGATCAGATTGTGCAAGCTTCGGTTGTAAATTGGCCAGTTAATTATTCAATAGGGACTGAGCATAGTTCGAAGATGCAAATTTCTATTTCACTCTACCGAAGAATTCTATCTGTACCGGAAGGCCTGTACAATACACTGTACAGATACTTCATCCTTGTTGGGAATCGGCTAAAATCAGGATTTGAATAAACTTTTTACTTTGGCTAAGACTAACTGAATAAGCAAAGTTGGTCAATCAAATTAAAAACTGATTCATTTTCACGATTTACACTCCACACGTTTGCCGCCCGCAAGAGCAACTCGAGAAACAAACTGAATAGGTGCTCCCGACTAAAAATGTTTAACAGTGTAGCTTCAGTAAGACAGGTAGCTTTTCTGTCATACATTAAAGGGGTAAAATCAAACTGTCTCCTGTTAATGCGTGTTATCCGTGCCAAAAACTGTGCTCGTATGGTGCGTCAGTTTCGTGGAAGCATGCATCCTTTGCCTGTAATCTCTGGTATGCTTGCTATTTTCAAGCCGCTTTTTCGCACATATATAATCTGACTTTTAGCATACCAATTCAACATTGGAATCTTCCTACTGGAAAAAAATATGAATAATACAATCCATTCAATCCTACAAACACGAAAGATAAACTAGTGATCATAAGTATTCTTACTTTGAAACTTCCCGAGAGATTCAGGGTATCACGTGTTTCTGCAGACAAATCATAGACATACGGCAACGAGCGTATGTAATCCGCAATCCGCGTGGACACTGACGGACCACTCTCCATTGCCCGTCTAAGGCGATTTGCTGTATCCCGAGAATTAGCATCCAACTTCGCAGCCCTTGATTGGGCAACACTTGCAGGATCGTTAAGTAAACGATTCACAAAACTTTCACCGCTCGGTTCGTCTGACACCTGCACAGAAAAGACTGTTAGTGAATAGTCGGTTTCTCATCCTTCAAACACAAATTCAACCCAATTCATAACCAAGAGAGGAAAGAGAGGAAGCTATCGAAATGCTATGGGACAACTGAAAAGTGGTCTGTTGTGTAACACGAAAAAATCGAGAATTAGTCGTCAAGAAATTGGTATAGCCAAGTCAAAAAGGTCATCATAACAAAGCTGTCCACTCTCGACAAGTCGAAGTGTAATGGATAAGGATGTTGTTGGATACAAGACTCAGAAACTTCCAATCTCAAGAACACGAAAAAGGATGTCATGCAGTTATCCCACACTGTGTAAATGAAAAAGCAAAAACCACTTAATTAAAGGGAACAGGAAACAAAATAAACAGTTGAAGCCACGAACTTACAGAGGTGTTCACAGATCCCTTAATTTGTTTCTTGAGTGCTGATAATGAAAACGAAACGAGGCGATAAAAAAATTTGTCAAGGGAGCTGTCGATGCAATTCTTCCCTGCATTGCTCGAAATCAAAAAGCTCTGACATACAAGTTGGAACTTGTGGAAAATTAAGTTAGCCTATCCTGACATGTCAAGCAGGATTATGCAGCTGGTTTGTCGCTGTTTGAAATGATAAGTAGTGTGCATCACAGAAGTAACGGGACCGGCAAACAATGATTTAGAAGTCGAATTCAATTATTTCTTTTCTGAGCCTTTGTACGTCATAATTAGCCACAAACAGAGGTTTCCGTCAGAGTAGCTACCCAGACTCCCCACAACCATAATCCGGTAAATGACGAGTAGACGTCACGCTCCCATTATCGTCATGAATTTCAGTATCGTTCAGTTCCTTTGAGTCCTTTATCCTGCCTCTCGGAGATGGGTACCATGACCAGAATGTGAAAAACCGGAAGTGGACTGAGACTAGAGATGAGAGCGCTACTGATTGTGGTTATAGAACGGAAGTTGAAGGCTGCGTTACCTAGGTTAGTTTGACCAGACTGCGGATGCAAGTTCACCAATGAATGCAAGGTGTTGCTCTACCACGGTGTCACCATCGACAAGAATTGTCCCAACCCAGGTAGACATCTGCCAAACTTGCCGGGTTGCGCGTTCACAACTCACGACGTTATCATCAGCCACTTGATTTCAGTCGATTCCGGCTACAGTTCTGGAACATCGGTGGTCAAACACCTGGAGAAGTCTCATGTCCTCCGCCCGAAGTGGTCAAGTTTTGCACCCGTACAACAATACAGACCCTACTTCAGTCTAATACACGTATCCTCTGAGACCCAGTGATATGCTTTTTTGGCGCCACAAGTGGTGCGGTTTGGCAAACACAATCCTGGCTCCTGAGATTCGTGCGTTGACAATGTTGTCACTCCGTTGTCAGAGCCACTGAAACGTCCTAGAAGTTGTGTTCCACAACTTCCAGTGTCACTCCTTAAATCCTGAGAAGCACGTTCAAACGTTGTGCGTTTCAATGTGAATTTACACCTTGTGAGTACGGCGCCACATTCGGTATAAGCACCTTTTTATTAATGGGCGCTAACGTCGACTCACTCCAGTTGCAATGGCGATCGGTTTCACCCACATGGGTGTAAATAAGTTAAATAGGCACTGAGTGAGGAGTTCACCTTCATCCATAAACGCAGAATGTGGGAGATGTAGGCACTAACAGCTGAAAGGCGCTTCAGGTAAAAAGTCATTCGGGCGTTCCAAGCTCACTGTTCATAGCTCCCCACGTGTCGCCAACAGATATCTCCGAGTAAACCCCTACTTTCCTCGACACCACAGATAGTCAAATGTGGTAAAACCGGAGCATCAAATAGTTGTATTGATAACTATATACGAGTGGTGGTAGGTGACTCAAGTGATCATCCCTGTAAGCTTCACCGTCCCAACTTATGTAATAATAATAATAATAATAATAATAATAATAATAATAATAATAATCTTACAGCCGTAACAGCCTTGCGGTGCCTAGACAGGAGCAGCCAAGATGTGAGGTTGGTTTCGAACCAAGAACCTACCGGTCGGTAAGTTCGCGCCTCAAGTTCTGGGCCACATTGAGCCGTCTTATGTAGCTGCTGCAAGTATAAAGCACGAATCGAAGAGCGTATCGAGGCAGAACACTTGTAGTAGTCTTTTGACAACACGACATTGTAAGTTTGTTTGTTGCACGGTTGTTGTTTTTTCCACAAGGTCTCCTGATACCAAAACCTTATAATTTCACGCTGATGACAAAGTGTTTAATAAAGTTGATGTGGATCTGGTGGGGTACGACATTACAGCATAAAAAAGGTAAGCATGGCATGGTGTTTGCTTATTTCATTAGCTTAGTAAGATAGTAAGATCAAGACTGTAATTAACCCGCAGAAAAAGGCTCAATCCTCTTTTCAAGACGTTTCACATTGGGAAGAAAACCATCATCAAACTTAAACAAATACTCACCGTTGTGTTCCTCAAGAGCAGAAACCCATATGGAACGTTCAAGCAACAGCGAAAACACCAGGTCCACATAATCCCATCCCATCAGCTCACACAGCTGAAAATTCACAAGGCGAAAGATTGACTATCACTACTGGCGATATGCACAGAAATCAACCACAAACGCATAAAACGTGTCTGCAATGTGTTGCAGGGCATTGAACATGGAAAAGTGAAATGTTCTACAGTACACGATTTAGGTTCAAAAAATAATGCTGCATTTCATAAAACAAATTTTTCAATAAGAGATTAAGTTCAGGAGTAGATCTCGTCGTCAACAGCGTATCACGAGTGCTTAAAATTGCAATACAACATTCGAAATATTCTTTTTCTGGAGTCAAATATTATAAACACTGTGGTTGGAACACACAGTTGTGGCCAGGAATGATAACAAATCTATAGCAGAACCATAGAAAAGATATTAGGGACAGGCAATTCAATGTTTGGCGCCAGCTCTCCGCACTCCTGAAGGCCGAGGCCTTTTAGGCTTCCCCGGAGAGGTTGTGGCCATCATATGCTAGGTTTTCGTTTTTACAGGACTCCCGTGCATACTTCTGAAACAGGTGCTACCAATAGTAGTCTCAGTTAAATCAACTCTAAGGGAAATACCATCCTTGGGTTTCTTGGTGATGGAAGTAGGAACGCTAAGTTATAAGTAAGCTAGTGTGCAGTAAACCGGGCTCGTATCAGAATAGATTGTGCCCATATCCAGCGCCAGCGTAATCGACGCTCCTAGACTGCTATTCGCACTAGAAAGGCTGACGCAGTTTGTACGGAACCATGCTTGCCAATGGCGCACTCCAGCTTACGACAGTTGACTGAACTGAACTGTTGTACACCGTTTTACTTTTGAGTAGAAATTTACGGCCACATCCTCACGATTTCCAAGTTAGCTGCAATAAGTTTATTCACGTGAAAGCTTCAAATTCGTTAGGCCAGAAGGCGCCTGTTCTTTAGTGGAAAGCGTCAAATCAAACCAGGTACACCCAATATCACCGGTACTAACTCAATTAATTAAATCTTCGTTCAATAGGTCCTAGTTGCAACCAGGTGCGAATTACTAAAAATTTGGCCAGATGAAAAAAAATTCCGCCTCAAATACTTCGCCGTACATTCATTCAACTTCTCCAAGCAGATGGGCGACTCCGTCATTAGTCATAAGATAAAAAGGGGTTGTCCAAGTGAGATATTCGCTCAATGTATACAGTGAAAGAATACACAGTCTCTTACTAACAACATACTCACTGATGACCAGTGTTTTCAGTTTTTTCATCGTATCGGTATGAAACATGCAAAGGGAGAACCTGGGTCGCTTTGTGTGCTCAGTGATTTAGCCTCCAGAGCATGTCAATACGTCATTTTTCACTACCAGTTCGACATCTGAATACGTAGCAAACTATAATACGTAGAAACTAAGGTAAATGTGCCTTATGTAGCCTGATGTGACAATGCTGTCCTCCATGGAGATCCAACGATATAATAAATATTAACGCCATCAATTCAGTTCAATCCAAGAGAAACAGCAATATACCTGCCGCAACCTAAAGTTTGGTACTGTGGGATACAACTGAAACATGACGATCATATCAATCCTACTGTCACAAATCAGCGGCCCTTAAGCTTTGCGGCCAACCCAACCCCAGATACCCATATCCAACACCATGGCCCTCTCACTTCGTGTTGCATTTTCCGAAGGTTAATAGCCACATTCTCCACAAAAATCCTTCCGAGAGGCCACCTTGAGGCTGCTGTAAACTCTGACAGCCCACGACCGCCTTCATCCAAATGAAACATGAAGCGACCTTTGTACAGCAAATTCAGTTGAAGTTACGACACACAAGTGAGACGGACAGAAATATGGACAAAGTCATGTACGATGTTGCAATGACGGCTGTCTGGATAGCATCGGCAAAGAAACTAGAACCAGTATTTTTATAAACGGAACAACTGTGAAGATACAGATATCTACGACAGAAAACACATATATCACCCCTACTGCCCTCCCCCTCCAATATTCGAAAACGCCCCCTTGAGAAACACTGCCGTAGACAAGTGTAGTGACACGTCCACCGGATGTGTCTGTCACCTTTTTATTTATGCAGACAGCATTTAACTGCGACGCAGATTTATTCGCTTTCTCCTGAACCATACTCGTCCAATTTAACAGCAATTTGAAATAATAACAGTAATAACAATAATAACAATTGTTCAGCTGCAATACCATTTCGGTGAATAGCTGTCATGTCACCTGAAGGAACCATGAGGGGTGAGATACTGAGGGACTGCCCAAGCCTAGACAGGAGAAGTCGAGATGCAGAGGTTGGGTTCGAACCACGGACCACCCGGTCAGTAATTCCGCGCCTTAACCACTGAACTATCTCAAGGTCGACGGTGGCAAAAATGTTGTTAGAGCGTGAATAATTTTTTTTAATTAGGTGATTTTAAAATGGCAAACCTTTTCAACGGGAAATTTGTTGTACGGTAATAGTCTTGTTAGGATTTTCGTACAAGGGAGACTAGTGTAGAACCCAACCGTTTTCTCAGCTAGTTTTCTACTTCAAAGCAGCTTGCTTTCACAGTCTGCCTAATAAAGTGAAGACGCTCATCACCCCGCAAGACAATAGGAAGAGTATGGTTATTTTGAAGGTTGCTGAAAACGCTTCGACAACTCACGACCGGGTTCGTTCATCTTAGTGCGCAAATGAGTGTATGTCGCTAGGCATGCATGTACTGAGGATTTCGAGTTTTTTCAAAACATCTTAATCATAGTTTTGTGCCGTGTCTACGAAATCCCCGTAGCTAGACCAGGCCCAAAGCATAGGTCGAGACTTCAGGAGCAGAAACTGCGGCCGATTGGCTGCAGTGTTTTTCAGTGAACCCAGTGGCGAGGGCTTGCATTATTGAAGCAAAAATACATTGGGGTTTTGGTCTGATGTAAACATGTCCCGTAGCTGCGCCCGATTTTCAGACCGACGATCGTGCAACACAAATTCAGAGAAGTTTGACATAAAGTTTGAATTAGGCCCTGGTGACTGTCGCTATTTGACTCACCGTAAAATTATATTGCTAGCGATTCATGGCATAAGACATATTCACATAATACCAGAGAATTTAACCAAGTTAAATATACCATCCGGAGAATTTATTCAGTGCAAAAACTAGTGGCCATGTGGAAAAACTTTGTTGCAAACGTAAGCTAGGTGGGTTGCGACATCGGTAGAGTAACTATACACTTTTGAACCGCACGAAGTGCATACGGACAAGAACTGGTCTGAGGTGCCCTGTTTATTATTATATCTTGGACAGATAGATGATGTTTCCCAACACAAATGAGCATAGTCTTGTTACTGTTCACGCGAATGCTCGCAACAGTTATGACAGCCCTACCCTATGCGAATAGAAATTTCCTAGGCATTGACGCAGATTTGAAGTGCAATCTACGAAGATTGAGGTTGGTGCGACAGATTCATACACAACCGCTGCCTGTATCATACGTGGCGCGTGAGTTTCACGTTCAGCAACACACACTGGCCCATCTTCCGGGCTTGGTTGCGCCTCATGGATCTAATGGGGGCGCGATGGCTCAGTGGTTAGAGCGCGGATTTACTGACCGGAAGGTTCGAGCCCGGCCTCTGCATCTCGACTTTGCCTGCGTAGGTTTGGGCAACCTGGCAGTATCCCAGCCCTCGTGCTTCCTTTGAGTGGCATGACAGCTAGGCACCGAAAAGTTGTTACAGCTGAACCATTGGTATTGCTATTATTAGTATTATTATTCATGGATCTAACTTCTGGTTGGGTACGAACCTACAGTACCTAATTTAATGTTGTTCGATTCGTCCCAATTTTCTCTACTAAAGATTGCATGTAAATGTAAAACGTACACTTTGGCATACAATTCTGCGTGTGGGCTGAATCCAACTAATTACAAACGGTCTCTTTGATGTAATCTAACGGGGCTTGAAAGTCTGTCGGAAGATGTAAAACAAATGCTACTCCGTATGTTACGTTGTCCGCGGTCAGGGCTGTCCACAGTTAGCCATAATAGGGTGATAAATTCTACTTTCGTTCTAGTGTCCACATCCACATAGGGGCCTACCGACGAAGACCTATATCGTATGTGCATTCAGTTTCTATGAGCACATATCCTGAGTGCATTTCGACCCCACAAAAGTCGGAGCCTGGCATGGATGCTTCTGTGGCAACATCGATGACAAGGTTAAAGATAATCGGAGGAAGGAAAGCCGATGTGATGGTTTATGCACAATGCTTCAGGCAGGCGAAGGAGTTTAGTTGGAACACCGCGGCTCAACATACCGCTCAACATTTAGAGCCATACCGCTCAACGATGAGCCGAATCGAGGACAGCTTTGGTCGTTTCTATGGACAACAATTAAAGAAGTCAGCCAAATTGCTGTTCAAAGTGTTCAACCCGTCTCCAAATCATAATCATCATCATAGACAGCAACATCAGTGTTGACATAAATGCGTCACTGTAGTACGACCATAAAGTTTATCCAAAAATATTTGGAGCCCTAGAATGAAAAGAAGAGGAACGAGTGGGTGAGGGAGAGGATCTAGTGCTACCATATCACAAGAATTCTGAGGTGCCTACACCTCCAAAAGTTGTCAGACAATATGGAAAGAAACTGACAACACGAACGCCACTGACATCGATCAGCCGCAATTTTTGCAATATCTTTAGCCAAGCGCTGGAAGGTTCACGAGGACCCTGTCTTGGAAGGCAGGCCGCACGAACAACACCCAAACCCTTTGTAATCTCCGTCACACCCATCATCATCATCATCATCATCATCGACAGCATGACATCAGTGTTCAACACCGATGCTTCACTGCCGTACAACCATGATTTATTTGAAAGCCTTATTGTGAAGGAAAGAATAAAGATGGACGGGGAAGGGACTTAGTGCTAGCTTACTACAATCACTCCGAGGTGCCTACACCTCCAGACAATCATTCAGGCAATCTGGATAGAAACTGACAACAAGATCGCCACTGACATCGGTTGGCAGCCATATCTTGCAGCGTCTCCAACCAGGCACAGTGAGGATCACGCGGTCCCCAACCTGGAAGGCGAGTAGCACCGACAGCACCCAAGCGTTTCGTAATTTCCTTCATACCCCTCTGCCAGGTTAAGGGTTGGCCACCTCTCTGCTTCCGCCACTCTGAATTGGGCATGGAAAACAGCACTCTCTTCGGCAAACGATGATTAGGCATACGCAACACGTGTCCCAACCAACGCAGCTTCTGGTGCTGGACACACTCTTCAATGGAAGTACCCGTTGCACAACCAAAAACTCGCTTTCTAACTGCCTCGTTACGGATTCGCCGACACCAACCCACACGAGCTATGGTTCTGAGACAACGATTGTCAAACACCTGAAGACGCCTCAGTTCCGCTGCTCGAAGAGGCCAGGTCTCACAGCCATACAACAAAACAGCCCGCACTGTAGCTTGATACACACGTCCCTTGAGTTTCAGGGATACACCACTTTGACGCCATAGGTGCCTCAAATTAGCAAACGCGACCCGTGCCTTGCAGATTCGTGCATTGACCTCGTCTGTCACACTACCATCAGAACTAATACAACTACCCAGGTACGTAAAACGCTCCACAACTTCCAGTGCCTCTCCCTGGATTGTAAGTGGCGTGTTCAGTGACTGCATGTCCAGCAGCATGACCTTACACTTTGTGGGTGCAAAGTGCATACCAAAGGACGGGATGACTTTGGTCAGTTCATCCAAAAACACCTGCGCCCTCTCCTCCTCTTCGAAGATGAGAACGATGTCGTCTGCATATTCCAGATCGACAAGGTTTTCGTCACAGGCTATCTGAACACCGGGGTTTTGGAGACCTTCCAGCGTTCGTCTCATTATCTCATCGATCACGAAATTAAATAGGAAAGGAGAGAGTGGGCATCCCTGACGGACACCGCTTTGTGTACGGAAGCTTTTGGAGAGCTCGCCGTATACTCTCACACGTCCGGAAGTCCGAGAATACAAAGAGCTTATTATGTTCACAAACTTCCGGGGCATTCCTTGGTGGGCAAGCGTGTCAAGAAGAACAGACCGGTCAACCGAGTCGAATGCGCCTTGGAAATCCAGGAATACTAGAATCGTGGGTCGCTTATACGTATGGCGTTGTTCTAGCACCTGACGAAGTGTGAAGATTTGGTCAACGCAACCCCTACCAGGCCGGAATCCCGCTTGCTGCTCTCGAGTCAGTGTTTCACGAGCCACCGTAAGGCGACGAAGCACGAGTGACGCCAACAGTCTCGTTACGACCGGGGTCAAGCTGATCCCCCTGTGGTTGCCACACTCACTACGAGGCCCTTTTTTGAAAATGGGCACTATCACCGACTCTCCCCAGTTGTCTGGGACAGACTCCTTTTCCCAAATGCAAGCGAACAGATCAGACAAGCGCTGACTGAGGACTTCACCCCCATCTTTGAACAATGCGGGTGGGAGGTCATCCGGACCAGAGGCTCGGTGGCGCTTGAGAGAACATATGCAGTCATAAATCTCCGATGCCGTAGGCGGTTCCACGTTCACCGTCCAAGGTTCTACGTCACTTGTGGGATCCAGATGAGTGCCAGCTGGTGGCCATGACAACCTCACACCCATGGACCAAGTCATACGTTGTCCACCTAACGATTCGCGCCATTCTGAAGAAGGCACGGAGAAAAACACCCGTCCCGGTGGACGGTGTTTCGGCATGCGTGGCACATGACCGAGCCACTACAGTTTATGGTGCTGGGTGTTCTCCGCGACTGAAGTACTTGTACAACCAAATACCCGTTTGCTAATTACCTCGTTACGAATTCGTTGACGCCATCCGACACCAGCAATGCTTCTGAGCTATCGGTGTTAAAAAACTTGAAGGCGTCTCACATCATTTATCCGCAGAGGCCACGTCTCGAAACTATACAAAAATACAGCTTTTACCGTGACCTGGCAAACGCACTCCTTGAGACCCAGTGATATACCGTTTTGGAGCTACAAGTGACGCAAATTAGCAAGCGTTATTCGGGCCTTTGATATTCACGCACCGACTTCATCGCCCATCTCCCCAGACATCGTTTTCACGAGTAAAACACTGAGAACTTTCCTCGTTACGTTTTCCGCTGACGGGAGCCTTCTACCTGGAACCAACCCAAAACAAAAGTGTTCAGGTCCAGTTTGTTGCAGAAGGGTAGGCGTCGAGTAGTTACTTTTCCCTTTGGACATGTGTGGAACTTAAAGTGCTCAAATGACACAGGATATCTGTATGTCACACCCTGTTCGATGTGAGCTATCCATGGCACACAGCTGAGTAAGTGCAGATGTGGATACATATGCGTATATTGCGTATATATCTACGTGTACATACGCATGCTAATTATCATTAGGGATCAGTTGCTGTGTTAGAGAACACAAATACTGGATTTATGTCTCCAGTCGAAAGTTGATCTACTGTGCTCGAGAAGAATGAACAAGTTATGCTTAAGTGTGTGCTCTCAAAAAATCAGGTCACGGTACTACACTTCGGCTAGTTTTGTGACATATACACATAGCACATGTATACATACGCATATGTTATTTGTGGAAGATGTTCGAGCCATACAATGTACTGTATAGCGAGAACAGCAAAAAAAGTGAACAAGACCACTACCGTATATTTGGAAAGACTTCTCCCTGTACTGTGTGTTCTAACGCTTTAGTAGTTAGTTACAAAAGGTCACATTACACACATGTTCGTCGAAGACCTGAATAATAGAAATAGAGAAACAGATACCAACAGAAAACAGTTCTTTTGCTAGCTTAAATCGAAGTCCTAATTTCACCACCCACAAAACAAAGGCTTACTTGATGACAGTTTGTCAGATGGACGTATTTCAGCAGTCCACAATCCGTTAGCATGTATCAGAATGTGACCTTTCGTTCTAAAACTGCGTAATTTTGCATCAAACCAACGATTCAAGCTTTTGTGTTGTTCTTGGCCAAAATATACGCCATCCCAGCTACCACACTTCACAAACCACTATAACGAACCACCTGGACTATGAAAGTAGTTCTGGATTTTCTATTCCCACTGAAATCAAGGGTTCACTGTAACGAAAAGTTATAATATGACTTGTCATAGTGGATGTTGTGCACATCAAGATACAATGATGAGTTTGTTGTGGAGGTGGGTTAACGTTCACTTACTTCATTCTGAATTTCATCATCTGAACGAGAGGACTTGAGCAGCTCAAGGATTATATCCAACAGCTGATCAGTTGACATTCCCAAAGCCGTACTCGGCACTGTGAGTTCCTCTATCAGAGCAGTCACATCGACAGCTTCGGTCGGTTTTTTGCTAAGCAACGACTGTGAAACAGCAAGTCTGTGAGATAAATGAAAACGAGATCCTCGCACTGGAACTGTGGAATACATACGTCGCTTAATACGCACGCTAGCACGTCAACACTAGATAACCGTATGCTGAAGTGTGAACTAGGCGGAACATGTGCAGAAATCTTGAGCTGGAAAATTAACGGTGATGGACAACTTGCCAACAGTTACCGGTGTCTACTGCTCGCGTTGCATCAGGTAATTCATGCGCCCAGTTGTATTCACGAGATCAAGAAGGACAATCAAACAACAGACTGAGTTAAAATTTTGAGCTGCTGTTTAACAGATAACCACAGCAAGAATAACGGATATAGTAATCCTGGCGGGTGATATTAACGCCTAATTTGGACGAATAAGCCCGGAAGAAGCACAGTTAGGTGGAAGATTTGGAACCGATACTCAGTGTACGGATAATGGGGAGCGACCGCTTCAGTTGTGTGCAGATCATCATCTGTTCCTGGCCAGTACGAACCTCCAACGCAAACGCCCAAATCGGGTTACTTGGAGACCACCCAACCGCAAGACAGTCGTCGACCCAATTAGAACATGTGGCTATCAGTTACCGATTGAGAGCGTCAATTAAAGATTGTCGTTCCTTATGGTGTACGCAGCTTGACTCTGATCATGCTATTGTGCGGCCCCGGCTATCACTACGCTTTCCGTCAGCATTATGCATGCCAAAGGAGGGCAGCTCCGTTCAACAACCTCGACAAGTTTCAGTAGCTGAAGAGTATCGAGCTGATCTGGCTAGAAAGCTACTGGAAACGCACAGTCATGGAGATGACGAAGATTGCTTGAAGGTCGAATGGAGGCTAGTTAAAGTAGCTATGCTCCCGGCTTTCAGAACTGTTTGTCCAGGCCATCTGACTCGACTAGATGAACACTGGATATCTTTGAGATCAGATCTTATTGCTGCCAGAAAGGCCATACCAGCAACTAACGACTGTGATGGCGCACTCAGATCCCTCAAACACCGGAGCTTGAAGAATGACAGAGAACGCTGGTGGATTTCCAAGGCCCAGGAGATGGAGAAGGCTTTCGCTGCAGGCAAAAGCCGCGTCATGTTTAGACTGATTCGATCAACGGGTCAAAAGAAGGCAGGTGGTTGTGAAACAGTATGCGAGAAAGACGGAGGGGCACTTCACTTCCTCAATCGTCGTCTTGAGCGTTGGGCTGAGCACTTCAAAGAACAGTTCAGCTGGTCTCCTTCAACACAGGCGCTGGAAGAACCCAGCGGGCCTGAATGGAATACCGACAACAACCCGCCCTTAACAACCGAAATCCAGCATCAGATATCAATCCTGAAGCGCGATAAGGCACCTGACCCGGATAGTCTGCACCCGGTACTTTTCAAAGAAGGTGGCGAAGTCCTGGTGAACAGTTTGACAACCATACTGCACAAGATTTGGACCGAAAACAGAATACCAGCCGAATAGAGCTCCTCGACCGCCATCCCAGTTTTCAAAAAGGGCACAAGAACGTTATGTGAAAACCATCGTGGTATCAGCCTGCTATCCTTCGCATTTAAGTGCCCTCTGGCATTACTTTGCGAAGGTTGATCGAGTATCGGGAGAGACATTCGTGAGAACCAAGCTGGGTTTCGCCCAAGCCGAGGATGCGTAGACCATAAATTTACCTTGAGACAAATTCTTGAACAGCGCCACTCCTTCAAATGTCCCACATTGGCTGTTCTTCTTGATCTGATTGCTGCATTTGATTCTGCCGATCGTCATAAACTTTGGCAGTGTCTGGCGATCAAAGGTGCCCCTTCCAAATTTACATCCCTAATGAAGGCACTGTATGTGAACTCCAGTGGGCGCGTACGAGTATACGGCAAGCTTTCGCCTGAGTTCACCGCGTCCAGTGGTGTAAGGCTGCCCTCTCTCATCTTTCCTCTTCAACTTTGTTACTGATGTGCTGCTTGAAATTCCTCTGCCTGTCTCCGAAACTTCGGGAGTCGAAATACTCGCGGGACGTTCGTCCATAGACATAGAGTATGCAGCCGATATTGCTCTTTTTGTTTCATGTCCCTCAAAAATGCAAACCCTTTTAAACAACCTAAATAATTCTGTCGCACGGTTTGGCATGCGCTTCGCACCTGCTAAGTGTAAAGTGCTGCTACAATACTGGGTGGGATCAAACCCAAACCTCATGCTTGCAGGTGAGCCAACCGACGTGGTAGATAAACCTGGTTACCTGGCCAGCTGTGTATGTTCCGGCGGAGTGGCTGGAGATGAGATTACTTCTCGAATCGGGAAGGCCAAGGAAGCTTTTGCCAACCTCCGAGACCTATGGCGCCGACGTGACGTCAGCTTGTCTGTCACTGTTTACACTGTGTCGGTGCGATCCACGCTGCGTTATGAATCAGACTCGTGGGTTCCACGCGCATACGAAAGATGTCAGTATTTGACCATCGGTGTCTCCGAAGCATTGGTCAGGTCTGGTGGGAACATCGGACTAGCAATGCTGAGGTAGACCAGATGGTCTTAGGAAGAAAGAACTCTCCCGCGATAGATGAATTACTCACGCTTCCTAGGTTACGCTGGTTAGGACATGCCAGAAGACCGTCTACCTCGCAGAGCTCTTTTCGCTCAGCCTGTGCTGAGTGGAAGCGACCGAGAGGTGGACAGTGTATGACCTGCAAACAAAGTATGAAAACACTAACCAGTAAACTTAGTCCGGTCGACAACTGCCGCCTCCCTGGATGGAGGCCCCGGGACTCAACTCACCAATGATTAATGACACTGGCAGAAATGGTCCAATCGCGCAATGGCGCTCTTGCATCAAAGCTATCACCTTCAATGCGCAGTTACCCTATTCCCAAAGTAACTGAACATACCATCGCCTCGAATGTTTGATTGTATGTCTCACTCTCCCACTTTCCGGTGATCGAAACTGTAGCAGCTGGAACCAATGTACCTACGGTACACAGTTTAGAGCTGACAAATTGATTGATTGAATTGAGATAACTACAATCTTTGGAAAAACGAACATCGCACAGCACACCTAAAATCACCAGGAAAATCAAAGGTAAGAACTAAGGTTTGGCTAGAACGTAAAATGAAAGAAATCAGGACCTTAAAAGTCAAGGCAAGACGGGCCACTAATCCAAGTTACTCATGTGGATTATGCCCGTAGCACTGAATCGCTGCTGCTTAGACAAAGGGTGGTAGGCGATAGTTACTGTGACGGTTTGGGAATGTGAACGCTTTTATGGATTATACGGCATCCAATGCGGTCCGAATAGCAGGCGATAGAGCTTGGATGAAGTTTCGAAACTGAACATTCCCCAAACCACTATCAGACAATCATACCTTAGTTCCATCGGAAATGCGGAGGTAACTAGAGAATCCAGTTTCTGCGAGCGTTTGCTGTATTTTGTGCAAAACAAGTGAACAGGCAACCAACCCGAAAATAAACTGACGAAATCATCAATATTAGTTACAGCGGTATCGGAAACAACACCGCATACATAAGCGAACGGTGATATGCAGCGTCCCCAGGGGGACAGCGGCTACCCGATGACCAGTCAGTTGTAAATGAGGAACATATGATGAACTAATAGCACCGGCAAGTGTTCGACAGGGACAAAGACTCTAAACAACTCTAAGGAGGTTCGTAAAAGATCAGCGGTATTAGATTGACTTCAAACACTAACCTCAGAACCTCGGTGGCAGCTGACCCAGTTTCTGTTCCCGTTTTGTCCGGTCTGTTTTGTGTGTTGTGTTTTGCGCATGAGAACAACGTGTGAAATAATATGGAAGAGGCCCGTGCTCGTTCGTTTCGAGAAATTCGAGCTGCGTCCCAGGCAACCTCAAAGTCCAACACGGGAGGTGCCAGAAATTGATTGGTTGGTGGAATTTCGCGAGTAAATAAAGACATCCAGGAGTCTGCCTCAACGGCAACCCGACACCTACGCATTAGTGAAGTCAGTTCATCCCTGACTGAATCCCATATACGACTGGTCAAAAAATTACCCAATGAAATACACAACGAAGCCCAGGCTTTTTGGCTGTCTGTAGCACCAGAACCGCCCAACTTTTCAAGGAGTGACGATTGTTCAGTTCGAATTATAGAATGACGTGGGAAATCTGCTGGTAATATACCACGGTCATGCAATTCGAGCAAGCTTGGACCGAGGTATGCAAAAAATAAAACGGAAGCAAATCTAGCAGTTTCGCCAGGATCAACGGTATCCTGACCAACTAAGGACAAACAGCTGTCCATGTATTTTCCAAAAGCATCGCTAACGGCCTTTCGAGCATCCAGACATAAATCCTTGGGCAATATATTTAGGATGTGACCGCAAAAGTTCGTGGCCTTTGGAAGTCCTCCGCTGGATAGCTCGACCAATTTTTCTTCCAAACTACAACACACAGAAGAAGGGGTTTCGACACCAGCCAAAGAGCTGAAACGTCGGAGAGTCAACGACAGTCGCGGGTATTCAATAACGGAGTGAGAAATGCCTGTGTGTGCAGAGTCCACAGATGAGCTGATGGTCATACCGGTATCTGTAAACAGAGATATAGAAATGGACAGTAATGAGGCCAGGAAATGAAAGCCAAGCGAGTCAGTAACTAGGCTAGCAAAAAAATTTTTCAGTCAAAATCACTGTTGCTACACGCAAAACAAAGGGTGATAAAAGCTATCCCTACAATCAGTGCCTCAGCAACAGGCGCTTACAGAGAATGGCCTAATGATCTCAAGGTGCGGGATACCCTTTCTACACTTTTTAGTAGTCTGTCATTCTCACACTTAGCTTCAGCAAACTAGTAGTACGCTTCAGGTTGGCGGCCTAGATTTGGACGTCAAATTGGGTCGTACGGCCTTAATATTGGAGCTGAGCATCGGAACAAACCACACCACAGATTGAGAAAGGAAGTGAGGTTAGGAAACCATATTTGCGCTGTGTCTAATGGTAGAAAAACTAAACTGCATGCGGACTGTGGGGGGGG